>CAEFZX010030469.1:0-59587 GCA_903066825.1 Alfaro cultratus | reverse complement strand
AATAAAACTGGATATAGAAGAGAGGGCCATGAAGACAATTTAACTTTCTTCTGTATCAGGTAGCAAAGTCATGGTACTTAACACACTGATTTTTATACAGTATAACAAATGGATGTTAGCTTGTTAATTGGTCAGGCAATCGGCACCAACAGTCAGCCAGCACTCCACTGCTTAATACATGCTATACATACTGTAGCTCTTCAACAGATTTTAAAATGTTACTTAGATAAGAGTGAAGTGTGGCACTCCTTACTGGAAATGGTCACGTTCCATGAATATTTTGATCCTAAATGTCATGTTTTCATTATTTATAAATGGAAGATCATAATTAACACAGGTAAAAACCTTAAAAACATTGATTTGTGTGTAGTTAATCAATCAAATTACTTTCACTTGAACTACTGAAATGAATAAACTTTCAATAATATTCTTTTTTGAATATGACAGTTTTTCATTTGAGACAAAGGTAGTATCTTGCTTCAAGCCAGCCGACTAACAGGATGCAGCAACAGATGAAGGGGAATGTTTTATGTTTCAATCAGATAGTTTCTTGTCTCTCTAGGACTTTAGATTTATGACAGAAAATGTAAGCTTATGAAATTGCAGTATAACTTGTACTGGTAACCAGTCCATGTCTTGTGATAATGCCATTATTCCTCATGTATTTTAGGCTTGTTTAATCCGGTTTAATTGAATTCTGGTTTGTTTGTGTGAATGTGCAATCGAACGCTGATGCAGATCACCAAAGAAAACTCTGGACTGTCTAAAAACTTAGTTCTCTGTTTGGTTGAAGTGAATCTGGTGAGGTTTGAATGTCTATGTAAACGCCAAGTGGACCAGAGACCGCCCTAAAAGCAGAAACCGAACTATAGGGCAGGGCATTCTGGGTAAATACAACCAAAACAAACGCCCAAGTCTGACACTAGAGCGAGAAATGGCTCATAGTCTTTTGACTAACACAAAAGAGAAATCCTCTGACGGCACTCCACTTTTTATTTACCTTTAACGAAAAAGGAAGTTGTGCTCAACAAATAAACCTTCTTCAGAGTTTGTCATTTCCTTCAGCAGTTCTTGGTGTGGCGCCTCCACAAGTGAGGAAGGGAACAAGTTTTTTAAAGGGTTTGGTTTGTTTGACACAATGCAGTTTGAAGGTGAACCAAACCAGCTGAAAATGTAAAAAAAATGTTGCAATTCTGGTCCCTAATCAAACTGAATCCACTGGACTCTCAGATGTGGAAACACCCTTAATTTCATTCTATCATTCAAACATGTTTCAGTAGTTCAGCTTACGTTTTAAGAGTTTCTGATTAAAAATGTACTGATTAATTTTACTTACATAAAGCTAACAGGAAAGAACAAATTAATATTCATTAAGAGAATTATTTTGGTAATTATTAAAAGTGTTTTTATCATTTGTTGTTCCTCAGACTGAAACAATATCCTGTTTATTGGGCGCTTATTGAACATTTTATTTCTCCACTGCTGCTGGCTAGCCTTCCTGCTCGGCTACTCACTGGTATGAAGAGCTTCCACTCTTTCTCTGCCATGGTTGTCAGGCAATCCTTCAGTCTGCTCTGGTTCTTGCCTCCTGCACTCAACCATTGCATTTAAACTTTGCAGCGACTCCTCTGCCGCAGCACTACAGACTACTGATTGCGCACTACGCTTTTATGGACTTCACATGCTGTAAAGTTGCTAATGTATGGTCTCCCACTTCCTCTTTTTGCTGCTGCCTAGCAACCGGCATTGCTTTTCCTTGTCATTTAATTGCTTATTTGCTGCATTATCCAGTGATGCTATAAAATCTTTTGTGCCTGTTCCTTCCACTGTGAAAGTGCTGGATCATTTTTAGTTGATATTTACTAATCACCCAAAAGGGAGCTAACTTTAGTTAATGTTAAAAATTGTGCTAACTACTGTTAATTTCGTGGCATTCTCAGTGTTTTAGACTGAACCACTTCTCTGCTAAATTCTATTTTTAAGTGGAAGTGTCAAATAAAGTTGGAAAGTCAAATATTTTTCATTTCTGACACTGTCACGGATATTAGCCAGTTAATCTTCTGTGGGGTTTTTCTGGCTCCCAACTACTGTTGCTGTTCAAGCCGTCTTCCATCATGTCAACCCACTTCATGCATTTAAAAAATGACTCATTCCAAAATGCAGACGTTTTTTTTTTTGTTGCCCTGAAAGTAACCCTGCAGGTCAGTTCAGTTCCGTTTTTGTCAGATGATTATTTTCTGTCAAGGACCTTCTGTTATCAGGATCCATACGTAATTTGGAACCCTTGCATACCATATTTACCAGCACTGAGTCTGGCAAAAAGAAAGGCATACAGTGTTTTAGGGTCACCTCTTGCTAAGCATATCAAGTCATGCATCCTGCCGGCTCCTGATGATTTTCTACCTTCTACTCTCACACCTGCTTTCCCCCGAGAAATGAAAAGTGTATGAAGAAATCTATAAAACGCAACCGAGAGGGTTGCTGTGCTTAGCTCTGTTTGCGTAGTCCCTCTTTATTTGTTCTTGCGTGACAAACCTTAGATTCATTCGGCACAGGGGAGGCAGTTGAATATGCTTTAAGTTTTTTTTATACCACGAAGTGATGGAAAAATAGTCACATTAGTTGAAAATAATTGAGTTCAAATGTTAATTGACTTAAATGACCTGATCTGAAATCAGTGCTACAACAAATATTTGACCCAGTATTAACAAATTGTCCCCCAGATATTTGGACAGAAGTGAGGCTTCATTAGGCTCTGGGATAAGACTGTAGCGATGATGCACCGCTCTGGAAGTAAAAGCCAGAAAGCTGTTCTTTGAAGCTCTCACTCAGTGCTGCTGTTGCGTGGTGAATGCTGAAGTGTGGAGGTTTACACCGTTTCATGATGTCAGCTGTCAGCTTGCTGTGGGTTGCATTGTGGCTGCAGCGATGGTCCAGAAATAACCAAACAAAAGACGAATTGTACTCCAAATAACGATTCTTGGTGAACTTTCGCAGTTATGATTGTCGTTTTTGGTCAGAATTTACATTTCATTTTAACTGACGTTTGAGCCCCTCATAAAGGTGTGGAATAAACCCCACCTGACTGAGAAAAAGCTGCTGAATTGTGTCATTTCCCAGCAGTCCAGTTGATCAATAGATGTGATATTTATGGGACATTAATAAGAAGTGGTGACAGCAAGGATTGACAGAGC
Organism: Alfaro cultratus; assembly: GCA_903066825.1. Lineage (NCBI taxonomy): Eukaryota > Metazoa > Chordata > Actinopteri > Cyprinodontiformes > Poeciliidae > Alfaro > Alfaro cultratus. Next base: position 56,393 of record CAEFZX010030469.1, on the reverse strand, counting down.
ATAATAATTTGCAAATACATAAATTAAACTGAAGTGGAGGCTACTGGAATCGGAGAAACCAACAGGAGCCGCGGTTTGTTTTGAAAAAGTCCCAAATAATCACTTAACAATACAGCTGTAAAACCACTGAGCTGAATTCTCATCTGACCAGTTGATAAGCACTTTCAAATTGCCCAGCAACTGGAGGTTTGTAATTAATCAGCTGCGTAAAACATCTGCTGCACAGGCGAGTTCAGCAGTCTGAGCACATATACATTCATCTAGGTAATTTAATTAGTCCAGCTTCAAAGGGAGAGCATTTATGGAATAGCTTGAAACGGTTTAGAGGACTTTTTGTTTTTTCTTGCCGCATTCCGCTAACTGCAAAAGGTCCATCATTTATCAACCATCTCAAATAAAATCCAAATGTTGGTTCGAGTATATGTGAAATATTTACATATAAGCTCTTCTTTTATTAATAAGGGAACCAAAATGTATGATTAAGTAGTAGATACTATCCTAACTTAAGAGTTGTAGGAGGTGTTCATGCGTAATATTATATCTAATGCAAAATGTCCAAAAGTCTGAACTTAATTATTTCTTGAACTGTAGCAAACAGAAGACATTTTAATGCTGCAAACAGAAAATAGCTTAATGTCTAGTATATTACTGTCTGGTTCAATTTGAGCAACATTACAGCTGAAGCGGTTCGTTCTTTAAATTTATTTTGGAATCTGAAAAAGAGAGATAAGGAGAAATGGAAAACGGCTGAATATCTGAGCCAATAAAATTAGAATAGTAATGCAAGTGGTTTGTTTTTAATCAATCCAAGTTCCACGCTTGCAGACCTAAATGTTGTTTTGCAAATAAAGTATGCAGTGTGTTTACATTTGGTGTAAGGATTATCTATATCCTCTCTGAATAATGGTAGAAAATGTGATATTCCTGCAGAGCTGTGGTTTTATTTGCTTTTCTACTTTGTTATTGATGTTGACCGCAAGTTTATTAATGAACATAAAATGGTCATATAGCAGGTCAATTATGGTAAGTATGTTTATAGTTGTAAAGCACAAAAAGCTTTAGAATTTATATCAGTTTTAGCGTTTAATATTTCCCAATTAAAATGGTTTTTGAGACAGAAAAGTTCCAAGATGATCAATTTTACCTTTTTAATTGACCCTCTGATGGATGACATATTGACTACTTGTGAACCTGCCTCTTTATTATTAAATTGAATATTTGTATAAGATTTTTGTATAACTTTTCTTCAGGTTAACTTAGAATGTGAGCTATTGTTGTTGCAGGTTAATTTTCTAAACTACAGAAAAGCAACTGTTAGGGAAGCTCAAATGTAAAAAATTGGACCGATGTTGATATCCGATAGTAACACTGGTGTTGTGGCAGATTTACCAATATTTTATTTGTTGATTTTTGTTTTTATCCGATTACTCGATTAATCGTAAGAATAATCGATAGATTACTCGATTACTAAAATATTTGTTTACAACAGCCCTACTAAAAACCTATTAAATCTTGTGGTTGTAATGTGGCAAAATGTGAAAAAGTTCAAGTGTTGTGAATATTTTAGGAAAGCGGTGTATCCAACTTTTTATGCAAGTACACATGACTTTGGGGGTAGCAGATGTTTTCAAGGCACAACAACCACATCAAGTCAAAAGATGAACTAAATTTTGAATCTGTATTGATCATTTACTCTAATAATGTTGCACTGTTGTCATAATTACATTTGGATTTACTGTCATTTGTAATTAATCCAGATTTATTTCTTTGGATTAATGGTCATAGATTCAACAAATGACAGCAAATTATAATCCCTGTTTTAATTAACAATAAATAATTAGCAAGCAGCATCTACATTACAGAAACTGAAGCATTTTATCACCTCAGACGGCAGACTGGGGGGATTTGTCCGAAATGAACTGGTGATTAATCAGATGCGTGCATCATTGCGACCAACACGTCGCGGGACGGTACGAACTTCCACTGGGGATGTTTTCCTTTCAGCACAGTGGATCTCGTGCTCCACTTTCCAGCTGTGAAATCTTCTGCTAACCGTTAACAGATAACCGTCATTGCTGCTTGCTGCAAACACATAGATAGATAGATAGATAGATAGATAGATAGATAGATAGATAGATAGATAGATAGATAGATAGATAGATAGATAGATACTTTATTAATCCCCAGGGGGAAATTCAAGATCACAAGTTTCCCCAAATGCACCTTTTTTTTTAATGGCATTTTCCATTCTACACACCACAGTATGGTTACCATAGCAACATATGACACACGACTTCAGCAGGGGAATCAGGTCACAATTTTGCTATGTTAGATATGACCTTTAGTTCACTTTCCGGATCTAATAGTTGGTTTCCTCTTTCCGCCTTAATGTGTGCGTTTTCGTGGCCTTGCCTTGACCCGGTGTGTCTGCGTACATCGGCAGATGTTTGCCCAGCCTCAGCCTCGTTCTGCTGGAGGTTTCTACCTGTTAAATAGGGAGCTTTTCTTTTCTTTTGTTAGCCACTGCCTACATATCTTCTCAGAATGGGGAACTCTATTGGAGCAGATATTCAATGAAATTTGATAATTTTCTAATACCAGACACTTTTCCTCTGTGTGTCTTTGATGTTCCATCAGATTGTTCCTGCTTCTTTTCTGCACTGGGTTTCTAGTGTTTAAGATATTCAGATAATAGTTTATAGCTTGAGGCCGTCTTCCTGGTGTACTTCTGGATTTTGTTTCTTTCCTGGATAGTGGCTCTGAAGTATACCAGCTCACGTCCTTCATTCCTTTCTATATTTAATTCTGTGTATTAAATATAGGATTTTTCAAATGAAGTGCTTGGCTATGGGACATGAACTTAAAGTTTTATCACGATATGTTGTGGTACCATTGTAATTACAATAAAAGTGATAAGTGACTATATGGCTGTAACTGTGTCACAGCAATTGAAAAACATTTCTTCTCATTTTTAATGCACATCTTTAGGACACCAGTCACATGAAGAAGTGTGATTTGTGTCACTGAGCTGCACACTGTTACCACATTTTCAAATGTATTGCTATTTATTGAAGCTTTTGGTAAAACTATCAAACCCAATAATTAAGACAGTTTTAAGCATTTTTAACTGGAATTTATTGTGATACCAATAAATCTAAATTCTTCTTATTATAAGACAGTTGTCACCATAAACGATGCAATAAATGAGCTGCTTAGTTCTGAAAAATGCTGCTTTGTTCTTCTATTGTCAACAAGATGCAATTTATGTCTTTGGCTCATGTTTTCCTAAACTTGTTGCTGAGACCTGATTGTGCATAATTTCTGTTATGTCTACTCGTTTAAAAAATGACCATCGGTTTCCTGGACTGAACCTCGTTGCCAGTATTTCTGCTTTCTGCTGAATTTGTGGCTAAAATTTTTCAAATCCTGTTTGACGTTTTATTAGTGGTTGTTGTACAGGCATTGACTGTTAAAATGAACAACTGATAAATCACAGCCTGTCTTGGTATTCTGTTTAAATGTTCATCAATGTAGCGGTAGTAGCCACTATTGATGTTGCTGAAGAAGTTAATTTCTGGGTCAATGTCCTCCTCCATGTCTTTGTGTTCAGGGTATTGAGTGGATTAAAGCTGTAGATTCTCGTGCTCAGCAGTTTTTTGTTGTACCAGTGTGCTGCCTGTGCCTGAAGTTGATTTATCTAACTTTTCTTGTTGTGTAGTTAGGCTTCTTTTTGCTTCTCCAGCTCCTTTATTTCTCTTAGCTTTGTTTCTTCTGAAGTTTGATGAAATTTTTGCAGTTTGCAGTTTTCCCTCTGGCTTTTTTTGAATTGTTTTTCTGCGGTATTTTAGCTAAGTCTGCATTCTGTTTTGTGATGCGTGTTCAGATAAGTGTCTGAACCTTTTATTCCTATTTTTCTGTGTAAGTTTTCAGTTTTTTTCTTAGTTGAAAATGCTCTCATAATAGTTCGTAAATCCCTTTTTCCATAGCAGAGTTCATCTTCGATGCTTTTCCTGTTCACTTTAAATCTCCCACATATTGGAAAAAACAATGACGGGTTACTCCATGTAGTTTTTGTTTAACTTGCTGGGTTTCAGCCTTTTTATTTGGCACAGCTGGAGCGTATGACCAAGGATTATTTTCAAATGAGTAACGATATCATTTGCTCTAGTTTGCTGCTCCACCAGGTTTTCCTGGAATGCAATCCTCTTATGTTTTTGGCATTGTGTAGCCGCACGGCTTTAAATTCCTTCACTAGGTATCAGATCGATCCCTATTCTGCTTTTGCCTCAGACATGTACCAGAAAGTTGCACAACTTTTTCATTTAGCTTGTGTCATCAGTATTTGGATTTTACTTCCATCCTATCAATGTTTTGCTCAATTTATGCTGCGACTCAGAACAGATTCAGTCTAGCTGTTTTATGATGAGCTGAATCTCTTAAGCAGCATCAAAGTTTTCAAAGTTTAGTTAAGGCATCTGTTATTGTTAGAGATTTAATGCACCTTGGTTGCCACATTTTCAACCCACTATGGGGCAATAAAGGCTATTTCTGTTCTACTTTCTGATATTCTATTTGTCTTTTTAGCTACTCAGTATCTAATATTTAAGTATATATTGTTATGGTTGACATAGATTCTTTATTTCCCTACCTTTTATATACCACTGCTTGTGGCCCAGTTGTTTGAGAAACTAATTCCTTTTGTAAAAGCCACTTTATCATTTATGAAGCAGATGGATGTTATTTGTGTTGACCAGAGCAGTAGAGATCCAACAGTGAGTTGAGAGAAAGTCCCCAGATCACAAACTCATTAAATTTCAATTTGTAGCACAGCTCATTTAAAGCATAAATGTGGGACACATTGAAAATGGTGCTCTGCCTGGAAAGTTTAAGGTATTTAAATGTACTATGTGGACAAGGACTTCCACAAATACCTTTGTGAAAACCAGATTAAGGTTCAGACCAACGGTGTCCAAACCTTTGGTCACATGGACCAAAATTACTTGAGGGCCAAAAACATTGCAACACTTGAATTAAACATGTAAAATATTTATATTTGTTGTTAAAATGGGATGTGTAAATTATTATTGATATAAAACTTAAAAAGGGTTTTGCAGAAATCAGAATAAGAAATTTAGCAAATGTTCTAGGTATCAATTGGAAAAGCATACAAAAGGATTTAGTCAATATGGAGCAATAAAATCAGGATTTGGGTCACTCTTAGAAAACGCTTGCTTTAGCCATGTTTGATAGGTTAATTAAAAGCAGATTTGGAAGCAGCAAAGTCGACCTTTTAATAAGCCACTGGTTAAATGTGGTTGCCAACATTTTCTATTTTGGTTGGAAGATTTTACTTAATGATTTTGCTCTAATTAAAAATAGAAAGTATTCTTCTTCTTTTTTTAAGACTTAGAAGTTGTAGTGCACATATGTGGAATTATGATTCTTCACTAATATATTAAAGTTTACTAAATCTAGTGTTTTTCTTAATAACTACACTGCAACAAATGGCTGTAAAAACTACAGCAAGAAAATACAGTAAGGTGGCTATGTTTTGAAAATACAGCTCTTTACTGTGATCTGAAATGCGTATGGAAAGTATATGGGATGTGATTGGACCGCTGGATCATGTGCAGAAATTTACAGCTGTACTGTAAATTTTTAATGTACAGTTGCGTTGTGGGATTTTTACCGACTGGAGGCGAATGTTCACAGGCTAGAGGGTGGGGCCAACAGTGACTTTCTCCGGGTAAGTACTTTTTAAAAACATTGTATTGCAGTTTTGTGTTTGTGTACGAAAATATAGAAGGTCATGGCCTCTTGAAACATGTTCAAAACAGTCCGTTGTGTTTTGCTTGGCATTCATTTTGTTAGTGCATAAAGTTTTTGGGGGACAAAGTTGGGTATGTTGTCTTATCCAAGGATTCTCTAATATATGTTGATGGTGGAACGGCTGAGCTTCTGCTTTGAAAATGGCCTCCTTGTCTGCAATGCAATATCAGCCTCAAACTACCAAAACTCTGGACATTAAACTAAATCAATATGTAATATATTCTCCCTTCCCTGCCATTTTTTTGACTACGATAAAGTCTTTTTGTGTCTATTTAAGTAAGGACTGTAGTGTTTGGGCATGTTGCAAAATCACCATTTTATTTGAATCATAATTCATTAATTTAATAAGTATTTTAGACTTGAAATCTAATATCTGGGACTACGATAAAGTCTTTTTGTGTCTATTTAAGTAAGGACTGTAGTGTTTGGGCATGTTGCAAAATCACCATTTTATTTGAATCATAATTCATTAATTTAATAAGTATTTTAGACTTGAAATCTAATATCTGGGCACGTAATAAGAACATAACAGTATGAGCATTTTTAATTATGATCATTGTGAGCAATTTAATCACATTTCCCAGTTTGACTTGAACATAAGTGCTATTATTAAAACTATTATTGTTATTATGACTATTATCTTTAGTTGTGGTAGTAAGATGCACTTAGCTATGTAGCTAGTATCAGATATAGCTTTAGCTAATATTATTTGAAGTTCAGGTCACAGACTGCTGAAGGCTCTTATTGTGAATGAATTTCCTGTGTTGATGCTATGGAGTCTGTCTTCAAAAATAAGAAAAAAAGGTCTCGTGTTATTGTTCTTTTTGGATGCCCAGGCAAGCAATAAACAGCCTCAGCCAGTGTGTTGATAGTTTCAGGTTGTTGGGGAGTTTAGCAGAAACACCAGACCCGCACTGAAGACAACAACTATCTGGATAAACGTTAACTAACCGGAGACGCCATTTCTTTATGCCAGATTTTACCTCTGATTTCCAGTGCCAAGTCTGCATCAATCTGCTGCAGCTGAGGTCCACTTGCAGGTCGAGTCGGCACAAAAATCTTGGTAGTGGGTGAAAAGACTGGAAAGTGTGAGGGGAGAAGAGTGGTCAAATGTTTGAATTTCTTTAGCCACAAGATCAGCTGCAGGGGATTATTTTTTTCTTAAAGACCTTCCTTGTAACAATAAATCAGTTATAATGGCAGTTATAACTTGTTTTTAATTTTCTATTACCGCCGCATGCTGGTGTGTTTGCCGGTCAAATTGTTGCTGTTTTTAGTGTTTCTCTGAGCGTTTGATGTGTTCAGTTGATTTGAGCAGGTTTGAAAAAGCCTGTAGTGTGTCATCCCTTAACAAATTCAGTTGTTGAATCTGTAGTCTTAAAAATCCATAAAGACAATGAAAGCCATGCGGACTGTCTTCAGAAAATATAAATATTAAATTTGTTTACTTTAATTAAGAAAATGAAATGGCATGTCTAATGGCACACTACTTGTTTCCTACTAAATAAAAAAAATCCTCTGTTTTTGTTTACTGTCTTTGTTGCACTTCACAATATGATGCAACTGTTCCAGGTTGTGTTGCAATTCTGAGTAAACTTGAATCCCTTTCAGAGTTTAATGTCCTCTCAAAACTTAGTTAAATATTAAGTTTGCACTGAGGCATTTTTAATATAATATACTTTTATTGGTAAACCAAAAACAACCTCTTATTCTCCATGGTTAATAACGTCTCTTCATGAATAATTCATCTATACTTCTATACAATAATTCTCGAGAAGAGGGAATATATATACAATAAAACAGCAAACATTGGTGACTGCAGTCTTACTCCTGGAGAACATAATTAGTTCTACATGACTAATCGGTGAATGCAGACGGGCATTATAGATCTTTTAGAAAACTGAAAACAAATGCAGATCAATATCAATATGACCTGTTTTTATGTTTTTCAATTACACTATGGTTGGTTTACAATACTGATTTGAAATGCTTATTCACACCAAGCTGTGTCTTAGGCTCAAACTGATTCATAATGCTGGATGTTGTGATAATACTAATATAATATAGCAAAACTAAGCATTTAAAATCACTACGTTTTGAAGCTGACTGGCAGTAACTTTAAGAGGGCAATCAAGTGAATAAAACAAAATTTTTAAAAAGGCTTTTATTACAAACTACATGAGCAGTTTTGAAGATAAAGAATGTCTGATCATTGTATAATAAACTGTATTTAATTCAAGGACATTTCATGTTATAGTATATAGTCTAGTAAACAAAAATCATTTAGAAACTTTAAGTGGGCTTAAGAATTATAAGGAATTATCTGCATAAGTGCCATATTTGCTGTTGATAGTTTAGAAGAATGTTATTTACACAAAAAACCTTTAAATAAGCCCCACAGTGATGCAGTTGTTAACACTGTTGCCTTGTAGTGAGTCTGAATCCTGAGCTGAGGTCTGTCTTCACAGTTTCCATGTTCTCCCTGTGAATGTGTGGTTCTAACCAGGTACTCCAGCTTCCTCCCCCAATCCATAAACATGATTGTTAGCTTAACGGAGCTCTCTAAATTCTCCTTGGGTGTGAGTGTGTGCATACAGAGGTGTTTGTCTTGTGTGTCTCTGCATCCTTCGATGGACTGGTGACCCATCTGGGATGTACCTCATCCCAGATCTGGTGAATGTAAAGGCCACTGCAGTACAGTGCATGGTGATGTTAGGGAAACTAGCTGGAGAGCATATGAGCTTTATGACATGGTGCATTAGAAGTAGGCAAGTCCATCATACGGGATGAACTTGGTCATCAAAGATGCTCAGGTCACCACTTTCACCACCTGCCTAAATCATTGACACAAGCCAGGACGGATCCATGTTTAGGTCAGATTCAAACTTACCATCTGAACGCTGCAGCTGAATTTAACTCATCTGGCCAGGAAACATTTTTTTCGATCTGTTATTGTCCAAGTTTGGAGATTCCATTTGTAGTTTTGCATTACTTAACTGTTAGCTGACAGGAGAAGCACATCTGCTAAAACGTTTGTTGTTTTGGGTATTCATATGCCATGGCTGAAGCATGGCATTAGCCATATCTACAATTTGAGTAATTTGTTGCTTCAACAGATACTCGCATAAGATTTTAATGGCATTTTTAACATTAGCAAAATATTGAAAAAGTTTTGCGCAAAAATGTGATGGAAACACATTTTTGCACGAATAATGTGCAAAAATGCTTTTTTAAATCAAAGGCGAGTATAAGACTGTTCCCTCACTTGTAGTCTTTCCACTGAAGATAACATCTGCATGGGATTCAATCAATTCAAGCCGCCCATTATAAAAGTGAAATAAAGCTGATGCGTCCCAAATGTGAAAATGTTAAATGCTTAAGGTATGCTACTTAATAGAGGTGTCAGATCAGCATAATATGGAATTTCTTTTGAATTCTAATTTCATGTTTGGATAATTAGATGTCAACATAGCCATCTGTGACACTGCAAATGTAGCCTGTAGCACGGTGTGGCAAATAAAACACCGAGAGGTTTGAATGGCGTGCGTTGACCCTCAAGCAGCAGCCTTAAAACTCACACCTGAGCTTAGTCAAGCAGACAACTTTAGTCTGCTTCGCTGGATCAAACGAGCATCTGGTGATTTGTTGGGATTGCTTTTCCTTTTATGTGTTCAAATCTCATTCCGGTGATTCTATTGTTTCCCATGACTCCCTTTTGCACCTCTATTAGCTGTCAAACATTCCTCTGCCCTTCCTTCCTCTCCACAGAGGGCCCTCTCTGAACGGCGCATCCTTCATCTCATATACTGGATTATTTCTGCAGCGGATGGTGCAAGTTCATTGGTTTCCATGATGGTCATGAGGGGATAGTGAGCAGAGCTGTGTTAATGCAAGCATCCCTTCAGATGGAACTTGCTCTGTTTACTACAGCCTCAGTTTTCATCTTCAGCTCAGTGGATGCAGCTGTCATGGCTGGTGGCAGGGTATCATGTTCTCTAACACTGCTCAGCATCAGGGCCAACTCAGCATGTCCATGGTGTTCAGCGACGCTCTCATTCTGTGACAGGATTTGGATTCGTACTGACGTTTTGGATAGATTTCAGCAGAAAATGGAAGAAACTTTCATAAATATGAATGAAACAAAAATAAAAATATTCAATTAAATATTCTATTTCTCGCTATTGTATTGCCGAACAGTGTGAAATGCATTAAAGCATGTTTAGAAGCTTTTAATAAACAACGGTTTCAATTAAGGTCAACAGTGAAATACAAGCTTCTATTTTGGGTTTTATATATTTGTAGATCCGACTCTAGAGGAGTCGGAGCCTCACAAGCCATAATCCTCACTGCATGTCACTGGTATACAGTTGCATGTGATTTAAAGTGGATGTAAAAATAAATTTTATCTGGAGTTTAAGTGTGTGTGGGGAGGGATATAACAATGACATGAAAAGTCAACTAAAAAAGACATTATCAGCTAGTGCAACATTTAAGCAATGCCTAAAATTGATCAGATCACATCGCAACATAAAGGTGATAGCTACATTTCAGGATCTCTCTTGAATGTAGAAATATGTTCAGAAATGCTCAGGAGATGAAGCAAAGCAATGAGCAGGTATCATTTCTGATATGGCATCTGAGGGAATATTATGTCAAAGCGCGTCAGATCTGCTGAAACTGCAAAACCAGCACCGATCTGTTAGGTCACAACACCTCTGAGGATGTCCTGTGATATGTGCAACCTGCAACAAGGACAAGGGGAAAGCGAGGTGAAACATCTGTTCTTGTGGTGCAACAATGATTAGCAGAAATCAAAAACAGAAGAATCTGCTCGGTGGATTTGTCATTGATGCCATAAGAAAGACGGTGTACAACTATGTACATTGTGTACATGTGCATTATGTAAATAATACAATAATGCAATCTAAAGAGAGACAAACTACCTGCATCCTTCATTGTGTGTGAAACACCTCTTCTGACTTACCTGCATTTAAAGAGGAAATGTGAAAATTCATCAATTTTCAACATTGTGACCTATGACCATTTTTACAATGAAATCTACGAAATAACAGTGATATTAGGCTACCAACTGTCTTGTTTTCTGACTAGGTTTCCAGGAATTAATGTGCTCATAGGTTGTTTTGATGTCCATCATGGCTGAGAGAGATGCTTTCTGGAAAACGTGACATCGCATGCAAAAGGTCAACAGACAAGATGGATGGATAGATATGTGTGTTACCGGGATCTATAGTTTAAAATATTGAGCTTTAAAAAGATTTAATAAAAGCAAATTATTTTTCTGTAAGATTGTTTCCAATTTTTGATACGATATAGTTCTGTGCTAACAATATGGATTTCTGTATTATTTCAGTAACAAAAGGCTTAATAAATGTTTATTTGCATTTTTGTTTTGCAATAAATAAAATAAAATAGCTTTTGTTTACATTAATAAATTCATTTTTAAATGAGAAAAGTTGCCAGTGACTGACCTAGTTTGCACACTCTATTTGGTTTCTTGACTTTTAATGTATTTTGGTTGGATTGTTCATGTCCTCATAAATATACAAAATTACTCTCCGCCCTCCCCTTGATCCTCAGAAATGCAGACATGATTTTCATTTTCATGGTTCAATAAATGACTGTCATTTCTCCACCCTCAATGTTGTACTGACTCTCAGGAGGGCTCCATAAGTTGAAGGTTTGAGGACCCACAGCAAGGACAAAAGGAAGTGGCAGGAAGACAATAACTCTAAATACATTTTAACATAGCGATAATAGGGAAACATCCAGAGAAACTGGCAGAGAGGGGGAAAAAAAACATAACAAAAAAAACCATTTGATAATCAGGACTGGGAAGCTGGAATGAATGGCAGATGTTCACAGTGCTAATGAACTACTGGTGTGGTAAGCTGGAAACTGGGACAAATGAATGAATCCCATGGATGGGAATTACTAGACAAAAAAGCAATAAATTCAAATAAACAAAGAACTACAAACAAACAAAAAAAAAATCAGCAAATGACGGTGATTTATTTTACATTGTAAGACAGTCCATTAAGCAGAGTTCGACATTACTACAATTATTACACAGCAACATTTTTGGAGGTTCAGTCCATATGTTCATATCTGGCTATGAGTTTCTCCACATAGCTTCATAAATGAGTGACACCTTTAAAGTATCTTCTTAAATTTAGCGGAGACACTGAAGGATTTCAGGGACACTCTTAAAGCTCACTTTGTCATCATGAGAGCCTGGCAGCACATGTAATTTTACCACTGTGGAAGGCGGTAGCTCCATTCAGGTGTGCTCAGTCTCATACTGGAGACAATAACTGCCTGTGCTGTTCTTTCCTTTGGTAATTGTCTTTTGATTGAGGTCATCAGGACAATTAAAATCATTGAGGGATGAAAAGTGGTAGTGGGAGACTTTAGACAGCTATGCCAGGTGGTGCTGGAGATGAACAAAGCACACGCAGGAGATAATTGGGTGTGGAAAAATCCGATGAAGTAAAGAGAGGACAATGTACAGAAAGTTGTCTACTGTTGTATGGCAGTCTATTAAATGTTTGGATTTTTCTTTCCTTTTTAAGGGTGCATTCACACCAGTCCTGTTTGGTCCGCTTTGAGTGCGCTGGGCTTCATTTGCTTTGAAAGGTTGGTTTATTTGGAGAGGTTTGAATTCAGAGTTGAAATCTGATACAGACCAGAAAAAGCAAACTTTGATCCATCTGAAAACCTAGGACTCAGTTCGGTTGAAGTGAAATGTGGCACAGTTTGAATGCATATGTGAATAGCAAGTGCACCATAGACCACTCCCAGAATAGAAACCAAACTTCAGCGAAGGGGAGTCTGGGTAACTACAACCAAAACAAACGTGCGAGTTTAGTTCCAGCTGGAAAAATATCTTGTAGCCTTTTGCCAATGCCAAGATAAAATCCTGTAACTACTAAAATCTGATGCTACTCTATATTTGTTCACATTTCGTGAAGAAGGAAGTTGTTAGTGTCTTCATTAGAAATGTTTGTGTCATTTACTTCAGCAGTACTTGGTGCAGGCGAGGGAAGGGGTAAAGACGTTTTTTTCTCAAAGTGTTTGGTTGGTTTGTCACAGTGCAGCTGAAAATGTAATAAAAGTTGCAATTTTGGCTCCAGAGTATCAGGCATGAAAACACCCTTAAAGTGTTCAAGTCAGCCAGAGAGTGTAATTGGTGATTATGAGGTTCTCTGTGTTTTGGAAGATTTAGGCTAAAATCATAATCCTTTCTTCTAGGTTTCATATCTGGCTGCCGTGTTGTGGTTTTATATCCATGTAACAAATGCTAAGCAGTAAAACATCTCCAAATAAAAAAAAAGAAGTCTCACAATGATAAAGGTAAGGTTTATCTTTAAATAGGAGGGAGAAAACATGAGGCCTAACGGGCAGTATGAGGTTTCATTTAGTTTTTTTAGGTTCATATGAAAACAGATACTGTCCCTTTCAGGAGATTCCTGCCCTTTGCACAGCAGATGGCCATGATTACATAAAGTGTAGCTAAATCCATAATATACTTGGAAACACTAGTTATTATAGTCGGTGTCAGAAGTTGAATTGCATTATTCATAATGTCAGCTACAAGTAAAATGTAAAAGAAAATGATGACCTGTCAACAGTTCAGACGAGGTTTTGCTTGTTGCATGATGACTCACTGTAAATCTGAAATAGTTATTGATAAAAACAAAATGCATCACTCTGCCAAGTTGTGTCAAAAGCAGGTCAGTGGTTTTCCAGGCTGTCGTTTGTGACAAAAAGACTTGATAAACTATTCAAAGTGGGGAAAGGAAATGGTTTCTGGGCATTCAAACGTTGTTTGCCTCAGCTGTGATAGTCGTCTGGATGACGGTTATGAGGCCAGAGTTATAAAATAGATACTCATCTCTCCAAATTCTCTTATTTATCTACTCTATTTTATTTTATATTCTTTTTTATGTTCAGGATGTGTTGCAGTTCTAAACTGTCCTGTCTGTGCAGATTATGTGGAATTGAAGTCTGTTTCAATCTTATGTCTGAGGGAGATTTAAACCAAAAATGTGGCTGTGATTAAATTTAGATTTGTGTCAAAGATTTGTTGTGTAAATCAATTGCTTGCAGCTGCTAGCAACTCACTAAGGCTTTATGGGGTTGACACATATTCTGATTTATTAATGGGCCAGCTGTAACTCCCCAAAAAACTTCAAATTTTAAAGATAGAAGTAAGGAATAAAGAGTCATTTAGTATTTTTTGACATTCTGTTTTGACCCACACCTGCTAAATGGTACAAGGAGCACACGACTCTGGAAAACTGGACACACAGTGTTCCTGTTAAAAAAACAAACAAAAAATACATTGGAGAGTCAGTGTCCATGTTTAAAATTATGTTGCCTCACTTACTTTTTCAAAGTTCCAGTGATGTGCAGTGAAAAGTGGAGAACCATGCATTTACTGAGGGAAGCAAGTGTTGTGTTGTTATAAATTAGTACAGCCTCTGAATATAAAGTACTTTAAGACAAGTCAATAGTTGCCTTCTGTTGAAACACTTAGCATTACATGACCTGGATTATTGATCTGCACCTGCATAGGGTCAGTAAGTTCTCGGTGGAATTATTTTGTTTTCAGAAACACAGCCGTAAAGAGTTCAGGATCACACCATATTATTTTATTTTATTTTACACTTCGACCAGGCACAGCAAGAATTAACGAAGCCCCACCGCAACAAGATGGAAAACAGTTCTTCTTTTTTCTTCTGTTGGGACTGATTTTACCGGTCTGCTTATGCTGTGTTTAATGTCAGTGGAGACATGGGCCGATTTTAAATTCTCATTATGATATCCTTGAGAAAATATCTTTTTTGGGGGGATTGTAGTCTGCCTATGGTTGTAGTTTGGCATTGGCAGTGGAGGAAGTAAATAAAGCCATTCAGTCTCTGTTGGCCACGCTTCCAAATAATGACCAATTAAAGTAGATAAAAATGTAGACGTAAACATTTTGGACATTTCATTGCTGGCAAAGATGTCGTTCAGCTCGGCACTTCTCTCTCTGCAGTGGGCGATGGTTGTTTATCAGGCTATAGCAGTAGATGTTTCAACTTGTAATTCAGTTTGTTTATATTGTGCCAATTCACCACATGGCTCCTCAAACCAATAATTAATTCATAATTAGTTAGAATTTACTTATTAAGTTTTAAAACATACAGTAGTTTTATAGGAGTCCATTTTTTTGGCGTTCTCTTTATTAAAAAAAACACTGTTGGCAGCTCTTAGCTTGTTAATTAGTCTCCAGCTTCTCACTTTAAGAAGTTTCAATAAGTTTATTTTATCTGAATGATACCAATTTACAGCAAATATAATCTCGAAGCACTTTACAAAAACAGCAGAACTAAATATTGTCATTTAATGTTGGCACAAAGACCCATTTAAAATGTTCTTGCATGAAAACTATGGTAGCCCACTTAGACAAGTCAAACTAAATTGTTTTACTCTTATTACAAATTTTTTCAATCACAGATTTTTGAAACCCTTGTGTTTTGAAAACAGACAAAAATATATATATAAAACCGTGTTCTTAGTTTTCTTAAAATCTTAACTTTTAAGATTAAGATTAAAATCTTAATCTTAAAATTAATCTTGCTCTTAACTTCTTGGACTCTGTATCCTCTCTCATCCTGTGAGATCAATGTGTCTTTACACCCGTACTAACCCTGATTTTCAAATAAATAATGTAATTATTGGGTGAACTGATTACCCTCGAGTTGCACAAAATGTGGATGGAGCATTGATGAAAAAGAATTGAATTTTATAATTGATCTGTTTACTGTATTTTTCATGGTCTTCTCTTCCAAAGCATGAAAAACAAACATGAAAGACTAACAAAACCCATTTTGGTTTTGTTAGCTTTAAGGATGCTGATTTTTCATTAGTTTTAAGCAACAAACAGTCAATAAGAGTGCACTGGTGAATAAAAATAAGCAGACGTTTCTTACCATTCAGAAAAACAAATAAAGAAGTGAATGATGGGAATTAGCCTCTTAGCAAAGGCAGTGTTACATCAGATTATTTTGAATGACAAATTGGATATCAGCACACTGACACTTTGCCTCCCGAAGGTGTGAAGCTGAGCATCAGGACTTAAATCACGATGTTATCTGGTGACCTTTTTGGAGCTGATCCAGCGAGACTGAAATAATGAGTCATGCTCTGGGCTCAGACAATTTCACTTTCAGACATTCAATAAATGTCCCCCTGTCTCTGTCAAATCACCATGGGTGCTGCTGCTCTAAGGAGTTGTCATTACAGTTCCTGGTATAAGACTGACTTTCTATTCCTCAGTAAGGAAGAGAAGTTTGTTCATAACGAACCGGAAAATATCCGTTTACTCGATAACATTTAAATATGATCCAATTAAACTGTGTTAGACAAATGACCAGTTAGTTTGTTTTCTTTTGCAATACCCCTATTTATCGTCTGACGTTTTATCAGATAATTATAGCGGTGCTGTTTTCAGTTATTTTTACTTAATTCACAATACAAGCGGGAATTTTTATGTGACTCTTTATGAGGTCAGAAGTCAGTTTATACTGCAGCACATGTCTCATAAGTGTCGGCTTGTTTATGGTTTTGCTTTTGTCTCTTGCATTATGTGCAGTTTTTTTATTGGACAATATTAAATTTTACTGTCTGTATGCACAGCTGTGCAGGAGTCCTCTTTAGAGTCATGGCAGGCGGGTTGGAATAAAAATGATTAAAAATGCATAGGGCTGCACCTCTTTCATGTAATTAATGAAACAATGGAAAATCACTAACAGGGAATAGTTTCTGTTTGTTTTTGTGGCTGTTATTTTTTATTTTCTTGTCGTGGTGACTGTTAGCATTAGGCCCTCGGAACAAAATCCACGTTCACAATCTGAGTTCTCTGGCATGTTTTTGTGGCGTAGGCATGTGAAGATTAACGTATTTTGATTCACAGATATTCACACGCAGGGTGTAAGTACAACAGGACTATAACGACTGCAAAATCACACCAGTGGTTACACTGCTGCTAAATCTAATCAGTTTTACTGCTAAATTAAGAACATCGATGAACGTGTTTCTTCAACAGTCTGCTTAAAAGCAAACCAGAATAGTTGATACTGTTTGGATTTGTTTATGAAGAGAAGTGGTGGACACTGCTAACTAAAATGTTAGCTGCTCTAACTCTGAAGCACAAATTATAAACATTAGTTCCGCTAACGCTAAAGGGCTACATCAACACAGTGTTTAGTGAAAGCTAATGCTAAAGCGCTAACTTCAATTCAAACTATATCTGCCTTTGAAACCGTTCTGCTGTTAAACCTAATTGTTTGCACCTTTAAAAGCCATTTGTTTTTAAATAAACATGCAAAAATATTTTCCAACTCCAATCATTACCAAGAAAAGTTTCAGGCTCAGATTTCTTTTGTTTCCTTTCAGTCCTGGGAAAGTTACCCAGGACATAATTTACAAATAATGGAATGATTTTAATATTTTATTTAAAAAAAAAAACACCGTGAGGTTTTGATGTAAAAATTAGGCATGTTCAAGTTTTCATTGATGTTCCATCGGACTTTCTTGTGTAAATGAAATTGTGAGTGTGTTTTTATAGCTTTGGGCAAATATTTTGGAATATCCCAAGTTGTAATGCAAAAGTAATGAGCGTAGTTGACATCGAGATTGTGTTATAATTATCTGATAGGTGGGACACCATGCAGTGGCCCTCAGTTTTGACAAAAAACTGAAAAACAATGGTAGAAAATAATAACTGTCTATTTATCCACCACTTACCTTCATGAAGTGCTTGAGAAAGGCAGCAAAGAAAACATTCAGTCATCTGATTTTTGAGAGGTGGGCAGCTTAAAATAGTGGTTAAATAAAGAATAATTGGAAGTTATATCAGGATGAACTGAAACTTGAGTAGGAGATTGTTGATAAAAGTGTATCTATATAAGGCATTTAAATGAGGTCACTGATCTAGTTGACCTCCTTTCCGGAGGCATGGTATTCTAGCGCCTCAGGCCTCTGATTCCAAATGATCTGTCCTCTTTGAAAAAGACCAAAGGACCCTAACTGAGAACGTCAAAGCGCTGTAAGGTCAGAGATTTATATAGCAGCTGGGAGAAAGTCCTTGTGAGTAAAAGCTGTCATTTTTTGATATACAGTCAGCACAGAGTCCGTCTACAATAATTTAATGAACAATTCTAAAAGGCACACAATGGCATATTGTGTGTAAATGTGCCACAGTTTGTCGCTATTATAAATCAGAAGTGACATTGCTTAGATTTTGATAGCAATGCATGCATCCACCAGTTGGTTCACCTACTTCAGTGGCTTTGTAGGCTTCCCTCTGCCCCAGCCTGAGGCTAACGCCATTTCTGACCAAACGTATCCTGGTGAAAGTGAGAACTTAAAAGTGGAGGTGAGAAGTTTACTAGCTGAGGTGTTGGATAGTTTTCCGCTACCTTTCTTAAAGCAAAACAAGTAGCTTTCAAATTCAACTCATTATTTTGTAAAAATAAGTACCTGCTCTGTTTTTTTTTTTTTTTATTTCAGCCAAATTATAGTTCCCTAGTGTAAGGCTTACCGGCTGGTTGGTATATGTAGTGTCACTAAAAATTTGGAAGAAGGAGAAGGCAAGCTAAGTGTTGAAAGCTAAACAGAAGAAGAGGTCTCAGCTGCATGGTAGCTTAATAATGCAAGTCACAAAATGAGCTCATGTCGTTAACATTCACCATTAAATCCTTTTTATCATGTTTTTTGTTACCTGATGGTATAACAGGCTTAAAGTTGACTTAATGGTGGGCTAATCTGGAAAAAACAATGTGACTTTATCAAACATCTCTCCTTTTTTAAATGAGTGAATTTGTATGTGGTTTAATCCTGCTATTAACAAGTTTTAAGTTCAGCCTTAGTAGCCTAATTGAATCTTCTAGTGTATGAAAACAGTTATTTAGAGCTTAGTGGCAGCATGTCTGGCTGGGATATAAACACATCTCAAGGCAGTGTTTTTGTCTTCTTTTAAATCCACTGTTAAAACTTAATTTTATTACTAAAAGATGCATTTAAAACCCAACAAGTTGATGGTTGCTTTTCTATGGCATTCCCATATGCACTTGTACCAAGGAGGTCCTGGGTTCACATTTCGGTCTGTCTGGACATATGCAGGTTTTCTCCAGGTGTTCTACCTCAGTCCAAACTTGTGAATGTTGGGTTAATTGGTCTTTAGGTCAGGGGTCAGGGGTCCGAGGTCTGCAGCCTGTTGCTTGAGAGCCACATGTGGATCTTTGGATCTTCAATAAGAACTGTTAATATATAGCTTGTATTCTATTTCTTAAATATATCTTCTCCCAAATATTAAAACACAGAAGAAAATGTATCCAACCTCTTTTTGCAGAGGTTGGATATCTTTCTCTGTTTAAAACAATCTAACAGAATTGTATCTTTTTTTGTTGTTGTTGAAAAGGACATTTAACATTAGTGGCTGTAAAAATGGCTCTTTTGATCATAGTTTTTGGAGACCCTTCTCTTTCTCTGTTCCATAACCTACTTTTTCTGTTCTTGAGTTTTCCAAGTTTTGTTTATTAAAGTTTTCTATGATGCCTCTCATCAGTGACTGTCTGCTCATTGACCCTTGTCCCTTCAACACAGAGAGCTGATGTTTTTATTTGGCAAAATTAATCAACATAAATTAAAGACAAATAAAGAATTACTTCCTTTAATGCTTCAAAATAAGAGTCTTAAATGAAGACAGTGACTTTAACAAGCATCTGTCCTTTTTTTTAAATGTATTTATTTAAAAGGGCTCACAAACATAACTGAAATTACTTTAGCGTCATCAAATAAATGTCACTGTTCAGAAAACTTCACTTTGATAAGAAACGTTATGCTTTTCAAACAGTGCATTTGCCCTTAATTTCTGTTTTCAACAGCTGTACGAAAATATAAATATAAAAACTTAAATAAAGAAGGTAAAGCTTATTCCAGTTTGTGCTTTTTATTACAAATGTTCTGACTGCTTTGGCCGCATATTTACAGTTTGTGATTATGCGTTGTGTTTGTTGCAGGACAAGAATGATTGCTAATTTATCTTATTGTTTGCCTGATGAAGCAATTGTTGTGATATTGACAATATATGCCCATGGTTTCCACTGTCACAATATGCACAAATCACTGAACAAGCATGATGGGGGATTAGCATCACATCACACTGAAGTGTCATTCAGTTTCTGTGGCTTACACATATATTTAGCATAATTATTATGAAATGCTTACTAATGAGCAGAGGTGTAAGTGCTGCTGCAGTATTTACTGATTTTAATGTTTTTATAGCTGAAAATACAGCCAGCACAGCCATTACTGGAATTCAGGAGTTCATTATCATTCCTGCTCTTCCTATACAGAGTTTAAATTTTAATTACCCAGACAACAGTTTTTACATTGTCCTCATGTCAATATTTTATTTAAATCATGTGCTTTATGACTTTTTCTGATTATTGTGATGTTTCAACAAGAAGGCACCGAAGCTGCTGAATAAAAAAAAAAACACCTCATAACATTTCCAGAGTGATGCACAGAATGTCAGAGCTGACAAACCTGTACAATACTGAAAATGAAAATACAAGAAGTGTCTCTCTGCCATGCAGATCCAAATATCATTCATACAGCTTGTGGAACACCAACAGAACCACATTATGACATCCCTTAGTGATATCGCCCTAAAATACACAATATCTCACAGCAAGTGGTTAATGAGAACATAGCTGCTGTATGCGATGTGTTCAGGAGATATTTATGGCCTGGTGATTTATGTCTACTTTGCTTCATGTGGAACACTTCACATGAAAATACAGCAAAGAGACACGTTGGAAGCATCACATTATGAACTGTGTGGACCTTGTCGTTCTCTTTGCTCTGCCTCATTAATAATGGTGTGGCTGAGCTGGGATCAGAGGGGTTGTGTAACCCGGCCCTACGGCCTCCTACGGTACATACTTGGAGATATAATGGAGAGCTGCACAGTTATGAACTTTGTTCTCTTGTTTTTGCTAATGTCAAGTTAAAATAGTGTGTAAATCATAATCTTCAGAATTCCCTTTGCTTTTTCCAATTGATGTTTGTGTCCAATCAGAAAATCAAGCTGCTTTCAAAGAAGAAGAGGAGAAAAATGTACCGATGCCAATTAGGCATGGACTGGTTGCCATCGCCAATACGCTTTCAGTACTGCTAAAATTTCCTATTATGCAATTCCTCCATGCAACTATTTCACATTGTATTTGAAGATGTAATCAAAAATCCTCAGTTCCAGTTTTCTCCACTAGTATAGAGCATGGAGTACTACTGCATTGCAACAAAATGGAGACAAATATTGACTATAAATATAGATCGAGTTTTATTTATCGGACCGGTACCAAATCATTAAAACATGACTAATCGGTCGATACCGATAATAGTTCTGCTTTCCTACCTGCAAATATTTATAATCTACTGTTCACAGGTATACTGGCTACAGGAGCAGACATCTTGACTAATTACCCAGCTTATATCAGCTGGTTGTTCTTCTAGTGCTACTCTGATAAGGAACAGAGTGTCAAACAAATTATGTGCAAGAAGCACTTAAAAATGCTTCAAAGTGTTTGTTGGTGAGTTTATTCTGTCTTAAAGTGTTATTCACAAGATTTTACTGTAATTATCAGCATGTTAGCAGCAGTAAAAAGTGTTGGTTTTCTAGATTGTGTTACACAATTTTGTTTAAAGCAAAGCATCTGCTATACTGTGAGAATATCACACTTCCATATGTCTGTTGCCAAATATTGTTTGTAAATTTGTCAGTTGTACATTTTCAAAACGTGTTTAAAATAAAAAAGTATAAGCTTCTCCTGGCTCTGTTAGAAGAGCCAGAAGAAGGCTCTTCTAGCAGAAGCCTCTGCTATTTTGCATATTTTTTCTTTGTTTTAAAGAACAAAAAAATGTTTTTTTTAAAACAAAGAGCACCGCAGCTGGAGATCAAACAAAATTGCAGACCAAGAACAAAGAAATCTGAAGTGTTATGTTAAATTTTAAGTTCATACCTGGTATATTTCTTCTTTTTCGTCTTCATTTCCCCACCTCTTGTCAGCTGGTGTCTAAGGACTATTGCTACCAACTCATCAACATGACTGAAGCTGCCTTAGTAAAGGTGCATGAGATTCTGAAAAATATATCAGCTCAAGATTTCATTGAAGTTATGCCAAACTTGCAACACAAAGCACATTCATCTTGTGCAGTTGTAAAATAATGCAAAGTAAATTCTACATCTTGATGCGCTGTCAGCGTGTGACTTCAACTGGTTAAGTAGGTGTTTGAGTTGGACAGTTGAAGAATAAAAGTGTCTGTTACAAAGACATTTAGGAACCCTACACCATATTTAAGTTATTTGGCAACATTTTGGGTACGTGATCGAAAAATGAGAGAGCGACAGACAGGAAACAAATAATTTCTAAGGACTGTAAGAATACCTTAACTGGCTGCTAATGCTAATGCTAGCATTTCCTGCAAAGTTTGTACATCCATTGTCCTTACATACACTATTTTCCTCTTACATCAACTGTCATACTTTTATCAAATTCTTAACTTTGCAGCAATCCCTGATTGCATGACAGTGGAAAGGTGGATATCTTCATCTTAACAGGAGTGGAACGTAGCTGTGCGCAGAATGGCCATCTGCAATATGGCTAACAAAAAACAGAGCAGAAACTATTTGGGAGAGAAACACAGCAAAAAAGATGAACTCCGATAGTAGTAAAATCCACGAAATAAAAAATATCACTGATTTTAGCAACAAAAATTGCTTATTCATTTTTTTTTGTGTACGATAGAGAAACAGAAAGACGGAGTCAAGTTATCAACTACAGAACGAACATGAGGTTATGAGAAGGAACAGCTCAGCTTTCTGAAAGGTATTACGAAGAAATAGTCAGATGTTGTTTCTGCAAGGAAATAAATTACAGACAGAACATAAAATAGGAATAACTGCCGATGATTATTGGTCCTAAACCAATAGGCTTTTTTTCCTGCATTTTAAATAAAGGTCTGGGTTGATAAGATCTTGTTCAAAATCCAAAACATTTAAACAGATCATGATTGATCTGGATGATTTTACACAAAACAGAGGTTCTTCAAAACACGATTTGAGATATATGAAACTTTATTCTACTCATGAAAACACAAAAGGAATATTTTTGATACATCTTTGCAATAAGACCATCTACAAATTAGGCAGCCATATCCTTAAAAGCATGATCTTTAAAAACAGACTGCGATTTGTCAAACCTTTGCTCTAAGAAAGCAAACGAGGTTGATCTAAAATTGTTGTGAAAATCTTGTCTCTATTTTGAACTCGGTGTTGTGTATCATCTTCTCCCGGGACTGGATGTATTCCTATACCTCTATTATTAGTACTTCTGGTAAAACAACAGAAAACTTTAAAGAAGCTATGCTATAAACACAGAAGCTGCTGTTGCCGATATTGAAACCTCCCCGTTTCCTGAAGTCTGTGTGCAATCCAGGGACGTAAAAACCAATTCAGTTAAATTAGTCATACTTTGGGTTAGCTGCAAATTTCTTCATTGATTTTTCTTTTGTTTTTTGGCTCTGTGTTGTGATGCTCACCACACATTGTTCACACCTCCTTTGTCCCTGGAGAAAACATTTCAAAACCAATGCAGTCTATGAAAAAAAGCAGTGGCTGCAATTTTCCAGGAAGGCACCATGGCCACAGAGATAATAAGGGAGGCATCTATCTATTCCACTCAGTTTTTGTAAAGGATAAATATTGGAATATTTCCATCAAATCTATCTTTGGGCCGTCTCGATTCTAAATTTTGCTTTTCTAAATATTCTGTAATTTAGTAGCATGCCCAGATGTTTTACTTGTTACAAGATAAATTATTTGTTTGGCTAAAAAGGCTTCAATTATCGCACAAAAATGAATAATTCTTGCCTTCCATTCAGCTTAATCAGTCTGTTTAGACTAATAGTCTAAAAAATAGATGATTTTTTAGTCTAAATCCCTGTGCCTTCCACAGAGCCTGCAGTGGACAGACATGCAGGCAGACCATGATGGTGCATTTAGGACTTTTCCTTAACTTCATTTCTCATGCTAATTTGTCTTAAAAAAAGATTAATCCCTAGTGGTCAACAGAAAACATCATTAGAGTTTTGCTCAACAACTCTTAAACACTCATGTGTTTGTTTCATAATTTTGTGAACTCATTGAGAAAATGAGCCGGATAAAGACCACGAGTGGCTTCCTACACACACTTGAAAAATATTTCAAAGCTGTTTGCAACATTGTTGTTGGCTGTTGAATAAAATGCATTGACTGTTACTGTTGTTAAAGGAGCAGAATTATGTTTAAGCTTTCTATTATGTTATGATTTTTTCTCATAAAAAATATACCTGGAGTTTTGCGTTGATTCGTTCATGCGTGTCTCAGAAATCCTTGAAGAAATGTTTGGTCTTACAAAGCTCCACCTATTTCTGCAAAACCCATCCTTTTATCTGCAGTCTCTAGCTCAGCTTCTGCATTTATTGAACTACAGATAACATATAGTTACTTAATTTTGCTATAAAATGGGACTATGTGCCTGGAAAATACATAATACCAACTCTTTAAAGGTTTTTGTTTCAAAATGGGTCAAGGATAAAGCCAGACTATATTTTTAAAAATGTATTTTACTCAGTCAATTTTTTGTATAGCAGATTTTAGCAACCTGCCAGTTCAAAGTACTTTACATCATTAAAACATAGAAAAAAAACCTTTATAAACACACATAGTCAATAGTAAAAACAACTGTTGTCTTCGTAGTCTAGTTGTCATACAACTGACAGGAAACTGGTCATTTCAGTCATTAAGGACTTAGAGTAAAATCACCTATGAAGTTCTCTGTTTCTTTTCTAAGAAAAAATTAAATGTTTTTTTTATAAGATGATGTCTGATAAAAAAACGCATGAAATAACAGAGTGAATACATATAATGCAGAATAACTACCACAGCCCAGCTGACCCTTATTCTCTCAAACAAAGAGAAGTTATAAAGAATGCATGTCGTGCTCCTGCCCCTGCTCTGCCTCTGAATATGTATTTCTTTTTTTTTTTTTTCTTCACACGCCTGTTTGCTAGTGAGATGATAAAGAAGTCACGGTGGAATGAAAGCGTGAGCACCTTTTCCAGAAAGGAGACCGCTGTGACAGCTGTCTAGACAGATGACCTTCAGCTGTTTAATTGTTTACATCTGTGAGCAAAGAGAATGAAAACCAAGATCACGTAAAAAATACAGCGCTACCCTTAGTTTTTTCTCTCTTTAATTGAAAATGATTACATTTACAGAGAAGTTAATTAACTGTGGCAAACATAAATGGAACAAGTGAGTAATCATCTATTTGCTTTATGTCTTGCTGTATACGTCTTTTTTCTATATACGTTATGTGTTGATTTAATCAAGATTTAATACTACTGTGTTTTGTAATGCAAGACAAACATGATTGTTTAGTCACTTTTTGACTAAACAGTCAGATTGTTTAGTCAAAAAGTCCAACATTATAGCTTTTGGTGCCACTTTATGAATGACCTACATAGTGCTTTGAAAAAATGACAGATGCTATTTCTATTATTAAAAAGAAAAGGGAGCAAATCAAAGGTTATAATGAAAGTTTTTTTTTTTGTTTTTTTTTTCAGATGAATGTTTTCTATGGAAACAAAATTAGAGCGTCTGCAGAATGTAACCTTCAAATACAATAATGTTGAAATATTGTCTTTTAACACTTCACATTTGAATTGCTTTGCAGCACTCGTTTTTGTTTTTATTTGGCAATTAGTTCAAACGAAACACTGGGAAGTTATTCCAACACATTTTAAATTGGCTGCAACAAGCCATTTAAAAATAAGAAATGTCAAATGTCACAGATTATCGTGCAAAGGGCAGACTGTTAATACTCTTAGCAGATGATTAGATGGAGCATCTGTCAATCCCTCTCTGTCGTGAGTGAAATTCAGCCGTCAGATCAACGAGACACTTCCCGCGGATCTTGTCAGTGAATAGGAGCTTGCCCTCCCCTTTCGTAAATGCAAGCACAAGACACAGAAACAAAAACTTTGTTGTGTTTGAAACTTGTGTTTTTATAAATCTGAGCAAAGTCCAGATACCTCTGAAGGAAAACGAATAAATGAAACTGACAAGCAGAAGAACGCCTTGGTTTGGAAAATGATGAATAACCGTGGAGAGACTTGTCGTTTGAAAACTGTTTAATACAACCCATTTAATATGGGTTGTATTAAACAGTTTACAAAATCCCCATTTACTTTGATACCCTAAATAGAATCCAGTGCAACCAGTTCCCATCAGGTAGGATTTTATTAGTAAGACGTCCCGTGTGGTTTTTAAGAACGTTAAAAAGAAGAATTTGCTTAATGAAGGCAAAAGATGAAGTTGTTCAAAAGTAACAAGTAAGTAAAGTGAGCTTAGGTTATTAAACAATAACCCAAGTTTTGGATCTAATGGATCACTTTTAAATCCTGAATTGGAAAAAGAACATGGCACAATGTATGTAGTATTTTGTGTTGGTCTATCACACACGATTTAAATGAAATACATCGAGGTTTTTGGTTGCAACAAAACAAAAGATGTTTCCACATCTGATAGTCTGGTAGACTTGGTCCGATTTGGGACCAAAACTGCAACATTTGTTAAATTTTCAGCTGCTGTGGTTTTTTTTCCACACTGCACTGTGTAAAACGGTTGGAGGATTTCTCTTTTGTCATTTTCAAGAGACAACAAGCCATTTCTCCCATGATTCTACCAAGTCATAGTCACCATCATTATCACATTTAAAAGAGAATGTACTTATTCAGTGAGTCCATCATTATATTCCTCATTCTGCCACACAAAATACGTTCCTGTCACAAGCTATTCATGCTGTGTACTTGGCACATACATGCTTCTACTCCATAGTCGTGTTAATATGACTATAGAATAAACGCCTGAACGCACAGAACTTGCTAAAAGAGGCAATATGATGAGACTGAATATAAAAAGGAAACACTTGAAGAGTTCAGGAATGTAAAACCTTGTTGTTTAAAATAAGACTGGAAAGTGGCGGCTGTCCTCCAATGCATATGTGATTTACGTCCTCTCACCTAGTTTTTTTTTTTTTCCTCACTCTGTTTACAGGCGCGGCTTTCATGAAGAAGCTGACCTGCTAACATTCTAGCAGAAGGGACCCTCTTCCACAAGTATGGGGTCACCATGGAAACCATTTCTCATCCTGTCTGTCATCAGTGGCCTTTCAGGTAAGGAATTCAAAAGGTAGCGTCAGAGATAATAGGAAATAAATGTAGTGAATAATCTCTTTAAGCACTGGCATTACAGCTGTGTAGTATTCATTGAACTGTTCAGATGATGACAGGGGAGTTGCACTCTGTAAAGGTGACTCAGTGGAGAGAATTGTCCTTGTGGATGAATGCATGAAGGAGAAAACTTTTAATTCTTGGACATAAGGAATCTACATCATTTCAATCATGAGCTTAGCTTATCTGGGAGGAAATTGAGATAGTTTAACATTCCAACTGCGTTTGTTCTTTTGGTCTCCTCTGACAATTTGACAACTCCTGACTAAAAATACCTTCCTTCTCTGTTCAAAAAAATGGAAAATGTCATTCAGTTTCATTGACAAACTACCTTCCCGGCCTTTGGGTCCCGGTAGCAATTAAAACGGCAACATGACAGTGCTAATGTTCCATCTTCAGTGCTTTGCCTTCTCATTTTCTCAGCGTGATTCAGAGTGAGTGCAGAATTTAAAGCTCAATTGCCTTTTCTCGGTCAGTTCAGAGGCATGTGTTTGCCACTCTAATGGATTTTGCCCTTTAAATGGTTCTTTTAGCCCACCAGAGGAGGGTTATGCACTCCGTGGCTCTCTCCGAGCTTCGTTTATGGGACTCATACAAACAGCTCTGACCTCTCTCTTCCCCTTGTTAAACCATACTATTAAATGGCAACAACAGTTTCTTAACTTTTGAGCCTTGTCCTTCGAGACTGTTGCATTCTGAGTAAATTGTTTTTGTTTTTAGAAGAGAGAGAACATTTTGTTTCTTGTTTGTGTTTTTCAAATGCCAATTGCCAGTTATGATGTTGGCCTACTAACCAGTGGCAATTGGAACACTTCCTAATATCTAGTTAAGCAATTTGTGCAGATCAGATTATTACATGTAATGAGCCACCTGCACAAACGGCAAAAACTACTTTCCCTTTTTGTTTTCTGCTTTTTTTTTTCAGTCAAGATGGTAACAAGCTCGTTGTCTTTTGCTGCTGTTTTATAATTAGTTGCTGATTATTCTGAGAATTGTTCAGCTGGATGAGGTCAGTGTTTGATTGAGTGATATTACAATCAATTTGACAAGAGAAAATTAATAAGCCTGTTTTCATGTAGAGCATAGTAGTTCTCTCAGTAATCCAAAAATAGAAAAGAAAACATCTTACCCTCTAATATTGCTTTAAGTTGAATGAGCATAAATGTCTTTCTTTGAGCAAATATTAAGTGTAATAGGATCAGACTGAAAAGATTTTGTAAAATTCAACTGCTGTGCTCTAAAGACTACTGATTAAAAGTCAACTCTGTTTTTTTATTTTTTATTTTTTGCCAACTCAGTCCTGGTACAGAAATGACCAGATTTAGGCTTGGGTAGATTTGACACAGAAGTGTTTGGAAGTGGTTTTGTGTAGCTTGTCAGCCCAATATCAGAATCAGAGTCAGCTTTGTTTTATCCAAGAGTGTGTGCATAAATGAGGAGTGAGGAGTACAGAGTATGAATAGAAAACCTTCAGAGGAAATAAAATAAGGACAAAGAAACAGGTTATGCATGCATTTACTGCCATGTTTTTAATAAGAAAGAAAACCCAAAGTTTGATGTGACAGTGCAAAAATGCTTATTTGTTTTCATAGTGGAGTAGCTGACTACTGTGGCTGTAAGGTGTTCATTGTGTAATAAGAGAGAAAGAAACTGTCTCTGTGGCACAAAACTGCCTACTTTGAAAGCTCAAACACACTAAATACACACCAATATGTTCAGTGGAAACTGTCTGGGCAATACCACGCTAACTACAGTTTCCCATATTTCCAGTCTTGGGGCTACAGCCAAAGAAAATGAATGGTGCTCCTGGCTTGGTTGCTTTGCAAACACCAGTCATAAGCGTATCGAGTAACATTGTGTCCAGGTATTTCAGCTGCATCTTCTTTTGAATATTTTAGATACGCTCTATGGAAAACAACAAATAGGCAAATTTTATGTGAATAATTAAGTTATGTTCCACAGAAAAATATGCAAAGAGGTGAATTTGTGAATATCTCAAAATGGAAATATGTGAAGAATGGTTAAGCTCTTTCTAGTTTCCTTACAAACCCAACAAAGTGTGACACCTTTGATTAATATTGGGTAAAAATTTTAACTACCCAGCTTCTGTCTGAACAACTCAACCCAGTTTTGTGTGCATGGAAAACACTGAATAAAACATTGCCTGTCTAGGTTGACTTTATGACCACATATTTGGTCAAAGCTTGAATTCTGAACATAACTTGCACTATCATGCAATAGCTAGCATATGCAAGATTAAGATTGGCTTAAATTAATAAGCTCATGTGCTGTGAACCAGGGGGCATAAAGTAACCCCCTGGTATTATTATCACACAGCATAATTTACTATCTTGCTATTTCTTATTGAATCTTGTTGAAGAGGTTTAGTAAAGTCTGAACAAGTTGTGTTATTCAAAATGGCGGTCACGTTTTGGGCCAATGCTTCATTAAAAATACCCAACTTTTATCCCTGAAGCAGAAGCACAGTATTTGTCTTTGATGAATCACCAAGGAGGTTTTCTGTGTGTAAGATCATGTCTGTAATTTAAATTCAAGATTAATCAATAACTCAGCCTTAGGACATTAAATTGTAAGCAACAACAGACAAACTTGTTACACCTTGAGATGTAAGAGGTATAAATTTGCATTGTCAGTGTTGGGTACATACCAAATC
Organism: Alfaro cultratus; assembly: GCA_903066825.1. Classification (NCBI taxonomy): domain Eukaryota; kingdom Metazoa; phylum Chordata; class Actinopteri; order Cyprinodontiformes; family Poeciliidae; genus Alfaro; species Alfaro cultratus. The sequence goes on along the minus strand of CAEFZX010030469.1, from coordinate 26,485 downwards.
AGCTTGACACCATTAGGGTACCTTTTAAGTCTGTATTGTTTCTTTTCCTCAATTCTCATGAAAAATAGAAGAATAATCTACCTATAAATGGGTTTTTATGTGGGTCAAACTTTCGTGTACAGCTAGCACTCAGATTTACATAGATAGGAGAGAAAGCAAAATGACTTAAATAGAGTTAGAGACATAATATACTAGTCAGACTGGGATTCGGCAGTCCTTCTCAGCTTCTTAGCAGCAGAATCTGCTTCAAGATGTGCACACATTTACAGGTAGTGCCGTTCTTTTACCTCCTTCTGAAAAGACTGGAATGTCATTGTGCAAGAACAGCAAAATTTCCACGGTTTCAAATCTTTTTCTTCCCACAGAAAGTCAACGTCTGGTGTTATCAAGCACTTGTGATGTTAGTTTAGAAGCCAACAGCAGAAGCACATGGAGGGCTGGTGTAATTTAATCATGAGCCATTTCAACAACTGTCTGCAAAGTGTCATTAGAGACTCCCCAGAGATTTTGTAAGTGATTCATCTAATGCGTGGGAATGTGTCATAAAAGCAGTAAATCTATATAAACTCAGTGGGTGCCACTGCTGCTGTAAAGCAGTTTATACTCAGACAATGTCTTGATTAAAACTCTACCGCTAACGCATTTAAATTAAGTACTGGGAACTTATTACAGACTAACTTTTAATATTTTAACTACAATATGAAGTAATGCAGAGATCAACTTTTAACTGTAAAGCAAAATTAGGAAACAATAAAAAAGTAAAATCTTTATATAAAAGCAAACATAAAAAGAGTGCCGGTAGCAGTAGTTTTCTGTTTTCTCTCCCGTGGCTCTTCTGCTTAAATGTGTAAACAATGAACTATTGAAGTGGACCAGAACATGTAATTCCGTCCAGATATATGCATTTTCCCCAGCTTTTTATTTTCTTTCATTACTTTCTATATATTAATGATTTAATATTCTTTGCACGTTGAACTTTTTTGCCATGCCTTCATTGCTAAAGTTGTATCAGTCAATATGGTTTTACCTTAATACTGATCATTTTAGCTTAAGTATTTATCATTTCCTAAGTCTTATTTCTGTCTCTATATTTTCTTTACAAATCAGACTTGCACACTACACAAAGTTTTTAACCTGAATGACATGCCAGAGACTAGGAATCATTGTTTATTGGTTGATGAATAAATTCTAAACACAAACTCATGCATAATAGTTACTGTAAATAACTACAATTGATAAATATGCTAGATGGAAATGTTATGGCTTTATTAAAGTGTTTATCCATTCATTCATTAGTAGTTTACCTGCTTATCCAGGCAGGGTCGTGAGGGAGGCTGGTGTCTATCTCCAGCAGTCAGGTGGGCTGCCAGTCCACCACAGGACGATAGAAAATAAATAAATAAATACATTTTTTGTCCTTTGTAACATAAAATTAGCCACAATTTCACTTAGAATTTAGTCTAATCACATTTGGCATTCACAATTTATTACATGTTTTAGTTTCTGTATTTGATTAATTCTTGTCTAAAAATTCTTTGGAACAAGTGGCTTTTTTTGAAGAGCAAAATCGACAGAAAACACGGTGGAGAGAGAGGTGCGCATGGTGCTGCCTGCCAACTGAGCCACTCAGCAATTTTCCCTGCATGTGATTTTCCTCAAATATAAAAATTAGCTGTGTAGAAATTAGCTGTTTATTACAAAATTGCTTCAACTGTTGGATAAAATTAATCATTTAAATGAAATGTTTAATTAAAATATTTGCAGATGGATTAATAAAGAAAGTAGCTCTAGTCAGTTGGATTGAAGTAGGAGGACATTCTGTGCTCCAAGCAGCTTTGAAAGGTGATTTAAAAACATATATTTCCCAAAATACATGTAATGCAGTCACTTATTCTTAATCTCTTTTGCTGTCACATGAATATTTACTTCATCTCTTTAGTTTCCTCAAAAGTTTAATGCTTTACCTTACAACATTTCCAAGGTAGATTGATGATCTGGTTGGATTTTGCCTTTAGTCTAAATTTTAAATCAAATTGGGAACATTAAAGTTGGCTTTCGGGAAGAAACTACCAGGTTTGCAAGTGGCAAATGAAATGTTTTTCTTTCCTGTTTTAAAATGGTTCAAAACAATATACAAGTTAGCATCATCACTTTACATGTTCTATCACTACGATTTATAGCAGCTGTAATTGCATCTGAAATAAAACCATAAAGGGAAGATCAGGGCGTCCCTAGTTTTTGTTTTTACTTCTCATTTTTAAGTATGAATGTTCCCAGTGTATCTAACTGATCTCTGTTTCTTCACAGTGACAACAAAATACTTTTTTATTAGTATAAAGGTCACAGACTAAAAATCCAGCTTCAAATTGCTTCAATTTACACAGCATTTGCTTCGACAGAGATGCAGCAGAAATCAAAGCTATTTGGCAGATATTGGCACTCTACTGAAGCTAAATTCACTTTCCAAAAATTTACACTTATGAGTCCTTTGGTGTTGTTGAAGCAGATCACTTCATGAGGGGGTATTATTACAATCGATTTGTCAAGGGAAAATAAGATACTGTTGTTTTTGCATTTCCTACAACTAGAAGAAAATATTTTGGATTTTGGAGATAAGAGAAAAAAGTCAATCTATGGACAAATATCACATCTAAAATTGTGAGATTGGAGAGGAATAAGCAGTGATAGATGAGAATGAGAGTATTTAACCTGTTGGACAGGGAAAAAAGAAAAGAAAACTTGATCCTTTCAGTCTAGCCAGAGCACTGTAAAAACTCAGTTTGATGTAACAAGGGATGCAATGACTACTGTGCTACTCTGTTGTGAAAATAGAATAACTTTGCTGTATTAGATTGAAATACCATCTGTGTGTCAAGTCAATGCATTGTTCCACTGCATTTTAAAGTTACTATTTGCTCAAGTTAGATTCATACTTGACATGAGCAATACTGAAGCAACAAACAAAATGGTGTTTTGAGGTATTTAAGTGATACTAGTTTAATTCTGAAGTCTGCACATAAAACAAAATATAATAGATTGGTTTGCCTTACTTAATTTTAAACAGTATTTAAAATGAGCTAAATACTGTTGGCACAGGAAGAAAACATTCTTTCTAAAGCCTTATAAAAGTATTCCTACCCACATTAGTTACGCGTCATCATTTTTTCATTTTCTCTATACAAAGTCAAAAGTGCTTACAAGGTGTCCAGTTTCGTGTTTTCTCCCTCAAATTGTTACTTTTTACAGATGGTGTGTACTGCTTGTAGAAAGTTGCAGTGGGGCTTTCTATAATTTACCTTGAAGCTTCAAGGGTGGAAACATCTGTAAGTCTGACACCTCTAGGAAAATGGTGGTGTGCCCATTTCGGATGGGGAGCAGTCAATACCTCTAAAGAAAGAGTAATGTTTGCTTTTGGATGGCAGGGTAGATGGAGAGGGGAAATTTGCTTCTTCAGAGCAATGTCTTGGCATCTCTGTTATTATTGTGTTGGTTTCTTCTCATAAATTATAAAGAGTCTCTGCATAGACTGGAGGTTCCCAGGTCAAAGTTAGAAGTAGAAAATTGAGAAATTAATGGAAGAATTGACAGATGGATGTTTCTGTTCATCTTTCTTACTTCGAACACTGTGTGGAGAATGCTAATTATTGAACTACTGAGAATGCTACTTCAGCAGTTTATGAATCAAAAACCTACTAATGAATTATGAAATATGTTTGTTTTCAATCATTCTCAGATCTATGAATAAGAAAGCCCACAGAGTCCCACAGTGCTTTAAGGCCACCACCATTTGCCCTGCTCCTAAAAAGGGACACAGCTTCAGAGCTCATTGACTACTTACCCCCATTATATGAAGTGCTTTGAGTGGCTGGTTCTGAACCAACTCCCTCCCACAGTGGACCCGCTACAGTTCGCATACCGCACAAATTGGTCACCAGTTGAAGGGATCTCACTCCTTGTCACATCTGGAACACCTCAACTCCCATGTGAGAATGCTGTTTTATAGACTTCAGCTCAGCATTCAATACCACAATTCCCTCACAGCTCAAGTTACATCTGCCTGGACTGAACACCTCCTCCTGCAACTGGTTCCTGGACTTCCTTACTGGACGATTTCACAGTCCAGATTGGCTGCACCAGCTCCAGCACTGTCACATTGAGCACAGGAGCCCCCCCAAGGATGTGTGCTGAACCCACTGCTGCTTACATTGCTGAGTTATAACTGCACACTGAGCTCCAGTATAAACCACATCATCAAGTTTGTTGATCACACCAACCTGCCTCTTAATGTCAAAAGACAAAAGAGCCGATTCCTGATTACAGAAATACTTTCCCTAACCAACTCACTTACCATCGATGGTGCAACATGTAGAAAGTAAGAACACCAAACTTCTTGGTGTTTACTTAACAAAGGCCCTTTCCTGGCCAATAATACTGGTTCCCTGACCGAAAGAGACCAGCACTGCATACACTTTCTGTGGCGACTGAAGAAAACCCACCTTCCCAAACCTACCTTCATCTTCATCACCTTCCACTGGCTCCATTGAGATTTAAATTTGCGCTGTCTGGTATGGAACCTGCCATGGCTCTGACCTATAGGCCTACAGAGGATTGTGATGTTTGCTAAGTGCATCATGATCATTCATCAGTTTTTATTGGTTATTTCCATAGTTCCAAACTACCAGGATAAGATCACTCAACATTAAGAAATAATTTAACATATTTTCATAGATTTTTTTCAAGCTCATCAACATTGTATGTCTCAGGAAATCTGTGGGATTAAATAATTCACATCTTTATCTTAACATAATGTCGAGATAAGGACCCATTTAGTCTCAGTCAAAAGTGTGAAATGTGTGCATATATTTTCTTTTGTGTATGGATTTGTACACAAAAAGTTTGATGTCTGAGGGTTGATATCACTGCAGCTATTAAATGCCCTATTTCAGTAAGGGAGCCACACTCCAGACTAGTTTCAAATATGATCAGCAGCAGAAGCTATGAGTACCAATCCCCACTGATATGATGGTGTCTTTGTCCATTAAAATACTTTGACATGATGGTTTGGGTAATGGATTATTGACCTACTGTTCACTCTGAATACTCTGAAAACGCTTGCTTTGAAGACAGTAGATTCTGCGTTCAATTTTTTTCCACTTGTACTGTCTCCCCTGTCAAGTTCTTTTCATTCCGCAGATATTTAAATCATGCGGAGGCAGAGAGGGCAGCACAATTAGATTTCTCTTATGTTCAAAAGTGGGTTGGGCTGGCATGATGTCTGAGGCCATTTTTTTTTCTCCCCCACAGTCAGCCACTGATTGAAATAAAATGTTGCTCCGAGTGTTAAGTGTGGAATGGTAATTCACCTTTTCCTCTGCTAACTCCGAGCTATCTAAATATTAAAAGTGGGTTGCAGGAAATGTATAAGTAATGCATGAAGTCATTTTCGTGAAGGGCAAAAGAGTCACACCAGGGTTATGATTGTGTGTGGGGAAACAAATGAATATTTACATTTGCTACACAGAGACTGCTATGAATATATTGCAGTGATTGGAAACCACAGAAAATGTGTGTTAAAAGATGGTGGTAAATACTGTAGATAATTCCAATCACCAGTTATTGTAGTAGCTTTGAGAACAAGGCGACTAGCAACGGGACATTACTGTATAACAACAACTCTTATGACTTGTACTTAGTTCAGATAAACTGAGATATGCAAAATCTATTTCCAATCCTACTATCTTATACTAGTGGATCTTCTCCAGCTGGCAGGAGAGTCTGACTTGTGACTGCTTTCTTATATGAGCAACTGGAGTCTGGGAAAGTGAGGAAAAAAAAAGATTTTTGAGTGAACATTACAATTAGAGCTCTGGCATTCAATCAGCAGGCAAAGGATTTAAATTCGGCATCTCAGAGTGCATACATTTGTGTTCCGATACCAATGATTTTTAAACTGTTGTGTTGAGTCGGGTTGAACAATAATAGCTTCCTTTTTTATTTCTGGTGGAGTTCAATAGTTTTTGTAGTTGATTATGAAAAATAGAAACGCGCTGTGTTTTAAAGTTTCTGAAATCTGAATTTATTCAACATAAACTAAGGTTAAAACTAAAGTTTCTAATATGAAGTGTGAAAGGTAGTGAAATCAGAGGTGTGATTGAGTGGTGAATGTATGTGGAAGTGTTGTAATGTGCAATCAAAATAGTCTACAAATCAAAAGGAGGAAGCATGTCTGCCTGTGGAGGAGAGACGTTAGCTGCTAGTCAGGCTTTAAATAATAAGGCCTCACCACGTCCTCAGGTATTCCAAATCAGTAATCAGTGTTGAGAGGAAAAGGTAAATGCTCAACCGAACCACAAGGACTGTAACATCATCATTTAAATTTTTTCCATTACCAGCATCAGTGCATTTTTGTGGATTTTATAATAGACTAGCAGACTTTAACTTCAGCCCTCGAGGTCCAGTGTCCTGCAACTTTAAGATTCACACCTGAGTTAAATAATCAGGTCGTTAGCAAGACTCTGGAGACTTTGACTTGCATACAGACGATTACAACCATTTGAATTAGTCAAATGGCTGAATGGCATTTCATATTAGTTGATGTCAATTGTTACTAAAACATCCAAAATTATCTCTTTTTTCCAACTTTCCTCTTGAACTTTTGTACAATTTTTTTTTTCCTTTCAGTCCAGCCTATATTTTTAAGTGTATATTGGGTGCATATTGTGTCTATTCTTTCAACTATATGGACCCTGTGTACGATGTCCAGGGACGATTGAAATTCATAGTCCGGTGTACTGATTGACTACATTTCTCTTTATAACACTCTCAGCATTATGAATGGTGTCACATAGAAAACAATTTGATGTGACCATTGTTTCCTGACTAGCAGTTTTCTGTGCAAGTCAGTTCATCACAAAGTTCGCATAACTGCGCATAAAAATTGTCCTTTGTGCGTACGGATGTACTCTTTGAATCTGTATTGACTCTGCCGTGAGCACGAACCTCCAAGGAATGAAATGTGCCCTAGTAAGCAATATGAAACTGCTGCTGCACAAGTTGTTAGCTTTCGAAAGCGAGTTGGTTGATGTCAGCAACCTTGCTCAGCTGCCCTTAAGAAGATTCAACAGCTAAAGCTTTTTCTCTGGCTACATCCCAGAGAATGCCATGTGGGTCTGGGTTGAACTTTGGTGAAATTAATACTCTCTTCTAAAGATATCGATCATGTGTCTATTCCGATGCAAATCATTATTATTTTATTGCCCAGTCCTAGTGATTCTGGAAGAAAACCTCCTGTAAAAGAAAATCTCCAAGAGGTATAATTTAGAGGTGCACCGATATGAAAATTTGGGCTCATATTGATATCCGATATTAATATTGCTGTTATGGCCGATAACCAATATTTAATATTAAATAAATTTCTCAAAATTTTTGACACCTTTTGGAAATAAAATACCAGACACAGACAGCAACAAGATGGGAATAAATATTGATTGTTGATATCAGCCCAGTTTTGATGATTGGGCCAAAACCAATATGTTAAAAAATGACTTTCGGCCAATACCAATGTTGGTCCCGATATATCATGCATTCCTTGTATGAATACTTTAAGTAAAATAAGTTGTCTATCATCTCAAAGTTTTCATGTGTTATAGAAACCCACAACAAAAACGTGCATCAATATAATTTATGGAGAAGATGTTCATATTTTCCATTAAAGCCTGCATTATACAGCTTCAGTGCCGGTTCATACCCCAGCAAGGTTGATTCAGCTCATATGATCCCCTTAGTACACCGAGAGTAATGAAAAAAGAATAGGGCTTAGTGAGTAGTATATTGTGATAGGAGGTAAGGCGAGGTTGCATATTATGTATGGATTGTTCCATCTGTAATGATATTCAGCTGAATAAATGGTCTCAAGCATAATCAGCTTGAGTCAATATAATCTCCCTCTGAAGGTCTTCATTAATCTTACAGGCGATAGCCAATCATGTCTGTCTACTTGAGTCCCCATGAATGCCTCGCCTTCTTACTGTACATTATTCGACAGATTTTTGCAGGAGACAGACAAATTCTCACAAGGCTCACATATTCTCCCATGTGTCAATGCATTGACCTCATATAAGTTTGCAGGTTTTCTATTCTACTAGCTTTCTGTTTCTTTTGTTTTCCAGACCATTGTTACCTTTAAGTTCACTCACTCCCTCTGTTCGTGATTTGCTTGCATATTAATCCTTTTGTCTTAGAGGTGAATAACTGTCCCAAGTAGGTGTCACTTCCCCAATAATGTAACCTTCATTAAAACAAAGGCTCTAATAGCTGAACACTCATATGATAATAAGGACAAGTAACAGCAGTGTTTGGCACTTTGTTCCCTGTTCAGGTATCAGATGACATTTGCCACCTTTGGAGATGTTATCATAACGCTGGTGTTACGACCTCAAACAATAACTGATGGCATTGGGCTGGATCTCTCGGAAATGGAGCACAGAAAGTCTTTTCAACAAGGAGTGTTTCTGGTTTTACGCCCTCTGAAAGATAGGGATCAGTGGGATCTGCAAGGGTCATTGCTTTTATCAGATGAAGGTGAAAGCTGACAGGAGAAAGTGCCGGGTGGCTTCAGTAGTCAAACAAACAAAAGGATGTTTTTTCTGAGTGTTTAGGATTTTGCTTCAGTATGAAATTTTGACAGAATATTCCAGCAATGTTGCTGTAATACATAGTAGATGTGATGTTGTACGTTTATGTGGGAAACACACCAGTAATACCCTGCAGTAATACTTTGTTTAAATTTTTGTAACAATTTAAATAGAATCCAATGTACTTTTAAGTATTATTTGTTGAAGATTTGCAGAAATTTGCCAGTTTTTTCAGTTTGTCGGTAATAAATGTTATGCATCTTTCCACTCTGCTGAGTCTTTGGCCACTTTATTTATTTATTGTAAGGTGCCTTGAGACACCCTGTGTTAATTGCTGCTACATAAATATTGTATAATTGTGCATTGTATAATGACTTGCAAAAGCACTCATTTTCCTCATACCTTTCATACCTTTTCCACATTATCATAGTGCATCCTCAGCCATTAATGTATTTTATTGAGATTTTGTAACAGAAAAACACAAAATAGTTGTAGTTTGGTTGCATGTAAAGGATCTGGGAGCTAAAGGATCTGGCTTATGTGCTCGGGGTCATGCCTTGAATGGGGGCCAGCTAGCATAAGGAGGGAGACCAGAATGTAAATTTTTATTCTACGTGCAAGACTTTCTCCAGAAATAACTGACACATCATTCTTCATAATAAAGCATGGTGGTGACAGTATCATGCTTTGTTCAAAGATGAAAACCAATTGGAGAATTTTTTTTTTTTTTCCAGCAAAAGAGCCCAACCTACAATGGAAAAGTTTAGGTCAAAGCATTTTCATGTTAGAATGACCAAGTCAAAGTCCAGACAATTAATCTGTCTGAAAATCAGTAGTAAGATTTAAAGAATGTTGTCCACAGGCAGTTTGTTCTATCTGTAGCTTGTGCTACTTTCCAGAAAAAATAAAAATAAAAATCAGTCTGTGGATGTGTGAAACTTGTAGAAACAGACCACAAAAGAATTACGGCTGTCACTGCAGCAGCATTTCACTCTACAAAGTATTGGCTCAGAGAGACTCGGTACAAATTTTGAGTTTTTATTTTGAAGGAAAAAGTATTTTTCTTTCCACATCACAATTATACACTGTTTTTGTTGGTCCAAAAAAGAGGCTCTTGCTAAAATAAATATATATAATTTTGTGGTTGTCGTGTGCCAGAAAACCCAGAAGAGCTGCTGCTTGAGAAACCACAGGTTCAGATCAGACCCAGTGGATATGCTTCACCCAGCAAAAGTGTCCAAACATGGTTATTTGTGAATCTAGCAGATAGAGGCTCTGAGAATTCACAGCAAGTGACTGTGCATGAGTATAGTGTTTGCTTCCACATGTTTTTGCCAAATGGATCTGTATATCACTCTTTGAGCAAATATCTGATGGGATGTGATGGCCTCTGTGGTCGACAAAGCCGTTCCTCAAAGACCCTGCTCTACAATCCACAGCACCCAAAGGATCCATGGATAATATCCCGGTTTATCATGCAACCAAAAATCTTTTTCAATATCTTCTCTTTGAGATTTTTAAAGTAGTTGATTTCACATAAATATCAGCTTAATAGAGAGAAATACATATTCAGTCTTACCCAATATAACGCTCACATTCGCACAGCTCTGATTTTCCTATCAAGGAAATATTGCATCATGTTTCAGCATTTCAAAAGTTTGACTGCTCGACTGGAGGAATATGTTATAAAATATAACTAAGGATATGCATTCATCTTGTGTAATTCATACTTTAAGACTATTACTCTGACTTTTTGACTCTGCTACACCAATGTCCCCAACTGTGTTTGATCAAGAGATGATACAGATATAAGCATGTATTTGTTCTTCCTAATTGCACTGAACATCACATCTCTCCTGTAGCTGAATGAACACATCATCAGTCGCTCAGCGATAACTCTCTGGCAGGAAGCAGATAGATTGCAAGTAAAGTAAATAAATGCAATCTATGCAAGTGTCAGCTTACAGGTCTGGTGGGATATTTAATTTTAAATCCTTTATCGACTACAATGAATCATATACCTGACTCTGTGGATGCTAACTTTTCAACAGCTGAAAGGGAATGAGACTCTGAGCTGAAGCTCCTTTGTGATATTCCTCATGGCTTTGGCAGAAGAATCAGGAGATGAGCAGTTTTATTTCATTTGATGGAATATTCAAATACAAAAAGCAAAACTAAAACAGCATTTCTTAATTATTATGGCAACATTAAGTATAGTGCCTTTCAAAAGTATCAGTGTGTTGATATTTTGCTTGTTTAAGATTTAATTACATAATTTTAAAAGGGTTTAAAAATAGCAATAGACTTTTTCATAGGCAGGCTTGCAGCTGCAATTGTTGCAAACAATGATTTTACAAATTATTGACTGGAGGATTAAATACAAATTCATGCTGTAGTTTTTGGATTTTTAATTAATTGCAAAAAAGGTTGTATTTGTCTTCTTGCTTCACAATTACACAAATATGTTTTAGTTTGTGTTAGTGTGCTACGTCTCAAAGATGTGGCTGTTTGAGGTTGTGCATGACAAGATTCTAAAAAAGTTCTAAGTTCAGTTAGAATACTTTTGCAAAGTACTGTACATGTCAGTGTATTAACACAACAAGCTTTCATGTATTTTTAATGCATATATTCCTTCTGTGTGAGTAAAAAAGTAGTTGAGAATCTTTAAACTTTGTTTGAATGAAGACAGTGCAGCTGTCTTCTTTAAAATGTGTCAAGCTACTGTATAATAAGCCGATTCCTTGTCATCACTCTCAGCTTCCCTCAAACACACTGCAACTGTCACATCACAGCTGTCATTCATACATATATGGATGCAACAAATAGGAGCTGTTTCTATACAGGAATGCAATTTGAGCAAAAACTCTGTGGGTTGAATTAATTTATTTAAATGGGAAAAAAAAAGAGCACAACAGGGTTCAGTGGCTGGAAAACTTCATGGTGTAAAGAATAGAGAGAAAACAGTTTATTTTAAACCTGCACTACATAAAGGTTTTGTTTTACAAAAAGGTCCCTGTAAAACACAAAAAAGGACAGGGACACATTCATGTATGTTACTATTAAAGAAATAATGCAACTGCGATTCAAATACTGGAGCAATGACCCAATAATACTTGTCATCGAATTACACCATGCAGACACTTCACTCACTCTGGCAATCTGGATCCTTTAAATTGAAAGTGAAATTGACAACATTACTTTGTATTTGTTTAAGTACTTACAATATATACAAAAAAAGTCATATCTAGATGGCCGATTCACCTATAAAAATAGGTGAATCAAACTAGATTCTGACATAGCCAAAACTTTACATTACTGGTCAATAACAGTGCAACTCTATAAATTCCACAGCACTGATCCCAGTACACATGCACAATTTAAAATGAAACGAGAACATGTTATAGGTGACAAAATAATCAGAGGTGTGACTGTCTTTCACAAAACCCATTTCATTTCAGCTGCCTTTACGAACCTCTTTTCATCCTTATATCACAACCACTTGGACCCCAAAGACAAGCACATTCATACAAAAGACAGAGTTCTACATACAACATAAATATATTTGCTAATCCCAAAATAAGAGAATTGTCAACTCATGACTTCTAGGATAACATTGATGGCTCTGCTACTCTGCATCCACAGATTCAAACATCTGTGTTTTGGTTATGCAACTCAGTGAAAAGGTTTTACAGCACTTAAACTTTTTTTTAAAAAACTTCTCACCTTGTAAGCACAAATTTCAGTGGATTGTGTTGAGAGTTTTTGTGACAGACCAAGCCACAACCAGAACAGAAAATAGTCTACAGTCAGTTATACTAAAAATATGAATTCTTTGCAAATTCATTCTTCTACATGAAGGTTTTATTTTCTTTTCACTCATTTTTCTAAGCAATGTGTGCTTTTCTTATCCATTAAAAATTCAACAAGAACATGCATTTATACTTCTTAGAGTTTGGGCGCAAAAGAACTAAGCGTGATAGTTATATATTCTGTAAAAAAAAAAAAATCTATTTTTCTTAACTTTTCTGCAGTAATGATAGGTTCATTGTTATGTGCAGAAGGGAGTCTGTGTACACCTCAGCTGAACTGATTCATGACATGATAAACCGACTGCCAAGATGACATCCAAATACCAATTGCTTTGCTTTGCAATATTCAAACTCACAATGCTTTTAATTTCAGAGTTCCATATCTTGCTGTACCCAAGAATATGTTATACAGTAATTGCCTGCTCTCCATTTTTAGATAGTAGTGTTTTTGTGCTGACAAGTCCCTAAGGATACATAATTATTTCTCTGTTTTATTCAGTTCTTCCATAGCACTTTATCATGTAGCTCAAAACACCCCCACCCCCTTTTGTAGAACTCTGATTAGACTCTTGCTGTGCTTTAAGGTTCTTGTCTTTTGCATTTTAGTGTGAGCACTGCTTCTGCTATCTGGCTTGCTATGTTTTATTTGCTGTCTAAACCTACAGCAGTTTTGTACAGTTACTCCCAAAGTTATATATTCATCAATCTGTGGGGAAAGCATTTAGTTCTGATATTTTTAGCTTAATAAAAGCACAGCACAATGTCTCATTAGCCTACATAAAAAAGAGAAGATTGAATTCTTCAAAAGTAAAGGAAATATTACAACTCTTTAAAGCAACAAAGAATAACCATATCATAATCCCCTTTTTTTGGGGAGAGGTTCTTATTCACTTTGCAATGTTACGGATATGGAACAGAGTAGAATAAAATAATCCTTAATGAAAGTCGATAAAGTGTATTCATTTTTCATTTTAGAAAATTAATGTCTTTACCAGCAAGGCATGAAAAGTGAATTTGGAGGATGTATGAGATGACACCTAGACAGAAATGTTATGCGTAACAATGTCAGGCTGTATTAGAACTAAATGAGAAACTTTTCCTTTTTTCTTTCATCTGTAATACAATTTGTATGAAGACTGGAAACCTCCAGACATTTCTAAAACTTGTGAGGGAAACGCCGTCAGGGAACACCTTCAGCGAAGGTGGCGACGGTGGTAGGGGCTCGTTCTGTAGAGTAAACACTTTGCGGTCCTCGGGACTTTATAAAGCATTATTCAGTACAGGCCATTTATCAAATACCTCCCATTGCGCTGTTGTCTATCTGCCATGTTTGCAAATGAGCTTTTGGCTAGAAAAGCTTTGTCCCAAACAACTGTTGCTTTGTTATCATGCCTCGTGTGATGTCCTTGATAAAATAGAATACAAAATAAAGACAGTTCATGCTGTTCTTATTTGCATTTCAACAGCATATGAAAGTATGTGGCTTTAAGTTATGTAACTAATGTCCCTGCAGTCCCTTTCCACAAGTTGATCTCCAGTCAGACTGCTAGATAGTTTTTGGTGAAGTTACAAAGCATGAGTTTCACAATTAAAAACTCAAAATACACACAGTTTTAGATACATTCATAAAATGACACATGCATTTTTTTTAATTTATTTATTTTTTGCACTGTTTGATGCAAAATCAGAATGAACTTTTTTTTATTTTAGATGAGTTAGGATTATCAGTTTTTATTCTATTTGCTAAATGCCAAAATAATTGGAGAACGTTTTTAATTTACACTTTGCAAATGCTACTTTTGCACATTTGAGAGCGTTACAATGGTTCAGATCTACTCTGCGTCCCCAGAATCAAAACCATACACTAAGAAGCATGATTCAGCTCTTATGCTCCGCTAATCTGGAACAAACGTCCAGCAAAGAAAACAGCAAAGATGCTGAAACCCTGAGTCCTTTTATACTGCATTCCTCGAGGGCAGGTGTCCTGCATCTTTTAGATGCCTCTCTGCTTCATCACACCTGGCTCCAATATTCCCTTGTGCTACAGTGTGTAGCACAAGGGAATATTGTGCTGCAGTGTTATTGTGCTATACTACTACACATTGTAGACAAGGACAGAGCACAGAGTCTTGCAACATCTAAAAGTTGCAAGACTCTGAGCCTTGAGGAAAGCAGTTTGTAACTTCTATTTTAAACCAAGACAACTTGTTTAGCATTGCCTTTGATTAATAACAACTGGCTCATTGACTAAAACATTACATGAATATTTAATCATAATTATTCTTAATGAATGTAATGTTGGCGTTTGGTGAAATGTGCTTGTTTATAGTTTTCAATGTAATTGGTTATTGTGTTTTTAACATGTAAAATACTTTAAGCTGCCTTGTTGCTGAAATGTCCAATACAAATAAACTTGACTTGATTTGACAGATTATAATTTTTGACCATTTGGTAGCACTCATAAAGTTTTGTAAAGCATTAAATTTTCATCCCAAGAAGGGTCATTGAGTATGGACTGAGAACAAAAGCTGGTGAGGTTGCAGCAAGAAGCTACCTAAAGAAGCACGCTGCAACTTTTATGCCTGCCTCCCACTACATCTGCACTATAAAGCAAATGACAGAGGCGCATCATAAACCACACAGTTTATAGATGTGAGATGATTTGATGTTTCACAAAATGTGCACAATTTCAACACATTTACTCACTTAAAATACTGTTTTAGATACGACTCCAAACTGGGCAATATAAGAAAAAAATGCAACATCAGCTCAAATTGCGCTTGGTTGCCCTTTGAAATATTAAGTTGACTTTTCCCATTATAACCTCATACTATAGTCTGAGTATTCTGTATTTTAAAATTGTAACCTTTTATCGGATTATTTCATTACTTTGATACATTATGCTTTCATCAACATATTAACATATTTCATTCATTTTTTCCTACACTAAAGGAATGGATTATACACATTAAATAATAAAATAAAAAATCCACACTGTACTGACAGTTGATACACCACATCTTTTCGATTAAACATATATTATTCAGACTGTAGTGAAGACATTTTGTAAAAATAGTTGATACTTGATACTTGATACTTGTGCTCTATGAAAACTGTAATCTTCCACAACAGGCCAGAAGACAAATATAGGATTTGATTGAGCACCAGAAAGTACCAACTTTAATAAAGAGCTAGAGGTTTCAGAATTATACTTCTCAACAATATGTTTTGCATACCTGCCAGAAAATGTTTTTAAGTCTTCAAATAAGGCTTCAAATATAATCTTGTGTTTTATTTCAGGAACTTCCCTGGCAGTTTCTTCACTGTAGGACATTTTTCCATTTATTTAATTTCCAGCTCTATCTGAAGTGGGGTACATTTTATTAAGCTTTCTGTTTGTTTTTTGGGTTTTTTTTCCCAGCTCCTGCATTTTAAAATGTATTTTATTGCACAATAGTTAGATGGTCTCACAGCAAAAAAGGGATGTGAATCAAAATTGTTACACTACACTGTTCACCGGTGTGTAGTCTTGCATTGCTATTTATTCTTAAACTACCTGATATATCCATTTCTTTTTTCTTAATCCCACTGAAACGTACCAAGAAATATAACTCTGGACTGTTCATGTTCTAGCTCTTCTTTTTTTTTTCTTCCCCCAGAGTTTGCGAGAGCTGTTGCGGTACGGCCGATGTCATACGCAGCAGTGTTACGAATGAGACAAGACAGCTCTTCGTCAGTGCTCAACTCGCGCAGCAGACCTCGACAGCAGCACAGTGGTGGGCTGGTGACTCCTGACTGGCCTGTTTTCTCCAGTCTCCCTCTGTCAGCCCTCAGCCTGCTTGGCTCTCAGGAGGACCTCAGGAGTGAAGGTGAAATTAATGTTGCAGTCAAGCTCATGCTTTATTTGGCTTAATCTGTAACAAAATGCACAGGTTTTGTTTTGCATTTGTGTAAAATTCTTCTTTATAGCAAAATAAAAATTGCGGAATTATAAATGCACTAAAACTGTTTTTTTTTTTAAAAGTTTCCTTATTAAGTTTTTTGTAACTTTCACAAAAGATGATGAATCGGAAAACACTGAGATTAAACACACGCTGTGTCGTTTTCTTATTGAGGTAATTGAAGCTAGAAGAGAAGTCAGACAGAATACACAAATTTTGCCATATATTCAAAAAAAGCTCACTTGCTTATTTACAGTAGCTCTTAAAACTAACCCTCTGACCTCAAGAATGTTATTTACTACCTCTTGTCCAGGATTACATTTTCAGTTCTTACAAAATGTCAGTGAAGATTCTGAATCTTTGTATTATTTCAATTGTCTTAGGTCCTGCAACAAAAAACCCAGAGATGTAGCTCAGGAGTTTGACTGAACTCCTAGAAACTTGATTGCTGTGAATAGACTCTTTCTCAGCACTCTGCCAACACTCTGCCCCCAGGTTTCACGCACGTCTTGTCTGTCTGGATTTGATCTTGAAATGTATCTTGCCCATCTATTATCACAGTGCATCGCCTGCACTGACCAGGTCGTGGCCTTTGTGAAATTGAAGTAGGCTCATGACTGTATTCAACTCCCTTTGTGTTCTTGTCAAGATAGAAAGGATATCTTTCCCCAAGAGAAAGTTGTGGTTTCCCCTCACACAGCAGATAACCTCGACATAGGAGTGATATATAATTTATATGAATTTCTTTGTGTTCTGATTTTCAGTGCCATGTAAAAGTTACTCTCCTTTTTTTTTGTCTTTTCTTACAAACTTCAATGTATCTTATTGAGATTTTATGCGCTACACCAAAACAAACAAGTGTTCAATTCAGTAGTTTTGGGATAATGCACAGTTTTTCAATATGCAGAAAACACATTTGAAAAGTGCGGCAGGCATTTGAATTTAATCTCCCTGTGTCAATGTTTTGTAGAACTGCCTCTTGCAAAATATCAGACTGAATAAAGTACAATTATGAGCATCAAATTTCAAGTATTGCCCCTTTAACTCTGGACTGTAACACATGAACATGCTTTAATCTAAATATTTCCTTTGTTGCTCTTGCTGCAAACTTCTTTATTAATTATGAAATTTGTTCTTAATTGGTTGACAGGACTGAATGAATGTATTAAAGTAAGGTTTATTACAAAATACCTTTTGGAGCTCAACACCCACAACTAACTAACTAGCCAATCACCTGAAAGTCATAAAAATAGAGGATAAATATGAAATTCATATGTGATTCTCTCAGTATTTCCTCACCAATTTGTTTTATTTATTTGCTGCAATGCACTTGGAATTAATTCAAGTTATTCTTGTGTCTTATTGGTAAGACTGCACAGCATAGTCACCAGCTTCAAATGATTAGCAACATAACAAAGAAATGCTTTATGCATTTGTTGAATTGTGGCCCTTTTTGTTGTATGTAGGACCAGTCTCTTAATAGCTACATCTGTATTTGAATGTATCGTTTTTCCTTGGACTCTTTTATTGATCAAGCATTGATAAAGTTGTTGTCAGTATATTATTCTTTATTATTTTTGTGGGGCAGCACTTAACGGTGGAGACACGGATTATAACTCACAAGCAATTATCCTGTTTTAAGTGAATTATAGCTGTTTAATCCATATGATTTTGTTTGTAATAACAGTTATTGTCAAGCTGCACAAGCCACTCAGAGCTAAGTTGGATAGATGCAACAAATCAATACTGTTGAGTCTGTTTTACTTAGAAGACAGTTAAGCTCAGTGGAAATGGTGTGAAAGCAGAGAAGTTAGCTTTTTCATTTCCTTTTAACACCACCAGTGCTTCAGACTGTAGGTTGTAACACAGCATGCTTTGCAACTTAATACTGATGAATTTTCCTCCAGTGATTGGGATATTACTTGAAAAGCTTTTCATTTCCCTGCAGAGCAATGAAATGGTGACAAATGCCTGGTGCAATTGTATACACAGTGAGAGGAAAGCCTTGACTCTAATCCTGACATCAGATCCTTTCTAAATGGTAGCAGTAGCCAAGATTGAGTGGCTTCGATGTTTACGATGAGAGTCCTCCAGATCAACCTCAAAGGCGGCGAATGTTATGTTTCAACAGAAAGGGACGTGTATTACTCAGATAAATCTTTACACAGAGACAGTTTGTCTGCTGGACTTAATGTCTTCATAAATTCTTTACTTTGCAGGGAAAAGATTCTTCTGAAAAATGCAAGATTCATCGGTCTTTTGTACATTTTAAAATTCAGAAAAGCAAAACACAGAACAATAAATGTGGAAAGCTGTCTGGTCTATGATTCAGTCGAAGCTGAAGGCTCAACAGAGCAGAATAAACTGGAGAAGTAGTAGTGATTTCTAACAGGATCTGTCAACACTCCAACTAGACCTACATAAATATGCTGGAGATTATATAATTTGAACAGTAAATTCTTGCTTTAGATGCCTTTCAATTATCTGATTAACATTTTTATCAACTGTAATACAGATTTTAATAGTTGACATAAACAGAAAACTGCCAAATCAATAATTCAGTTTTTGTATTTGATCTATATTAAAACTGATAAAGATATTATTAAACAAATGGAATGACTTTTTTCCCCAATTGTTTCAAAGAAGATGTGTTTACTCATGAGAGTCACAAAACTAATACTGAAATATTTAACTAGATCACATAGCATGATATTCACAACAGAAAAAACATAATTTCATTTTATGGTTACTAAAAAAATATATTAAATATTTTATATTAATGTTATATATTACTTTTTATGTTTAACTTGGGGAGGGGAAACGGCCAGGACTTGAACTTGTTAATTTTGATTAATGAATTACATAGATTTTCACATTTTAATTTTTTTTATTTAATTAGTAGCTTCTTTTTTTTCTTGGACATACATTTCTTAGCTAGATCCCTTGAATTTTGTTTCTGGTATGCCCGTAAATTTGAGGGACAGTGCTGCACTTCTCTATGCTTCCTGCAGCCAAACTGATGTCATAACATTTTGATTTTCTTCTAGCATCTGCAAATGAAGTGATTTTGCACTTTGAAAGCATTACGATGAAAAATGTTCACAACACTGAGATCGGGACCTTATAAATCCTGTAATACTTGGAAACTCAGAACAACATGGAAGATGAGTTTCGGGAAGAAATGATACATGGCAGAATCATTTCTACACGTCACTTCTTTACTTTTTAAATATTTTCTCCATCAATATTGGAACATAAAATTAAGAAGTCCAGCCAAGGTGGGAATGAAGCCAGGGATATGACTGATGTTCACTTTGTGTTCTGCTCTCCCGATCTTGGCCGAGAGCTATTTCTACAAAGCTCAAGTCTCACTTATCTCACTTAGGCTTTTAGGCAAACTGCACTGGGTCTAAAGGTGTAAATGTAATTTGGCAGTAGCTTAAATGAAGCAAAAAAAAGTGGTGTTATAGTTCTCATTTTCAGTTAATCATACAGGATTAACAGGAAGGTCTCGGAGGCTCACTTCACACATATATGTAATTTGTTATCTCTCATTTGGCCTTTTTTCAGACTTGTTTCCTTGTGTCTTTTTAATAGTCTGAAAAACATATGCTGCCTGCATCCTGATGCCATTTAGCTGTTTCCAATTCAGTCACAGCATGGTGTTGTACATCTTTCCTTTCTGTTCGTAATTGTGAGGTAATTGGACTGTAAAACTGATTGGCACTCCTGGTGTGAACCGCGCAATTATCGTCATCTCTTTCTGTTTTCCTCTTTCTTTCCATCTTCACAGAAAGTGAAGAGTTTGGGCCTGTTTTCACCCAAGAGCCAGATGATGTTATTTTTCCATTGGATTCTGATGAAAAGAAAGTGATGATGCACTGTGAGGCGCGGGGGAATCCACTGCCCACATACAGGTGTGTGCTTCTTTTTTTGTCTCTGCTTCTGATTTCACACCTCATTAGTATGCATTTCATTACAAACATAATAACGTTCCCTGTTTGTTTTTCAGTTGGTACATTAATGGGACAGAAGTAGATTCAAAAACAGACTTCCGCTACAGCTTCATTGATGGAGATCTTATTATAACGAATGCAAGCAAGATCACTGACTATGGGAAGTATCAGTGTCAAGTTGAGAACAGTTATGGAATCATCCTCAGTCGAGAGGCTCTACTACAGTTTGCATGTGAGTATTTTTTTAAATCCCTCCAGCAGTAAAATGTTCTGTCTGTAAAAGTGGGGTGTTATGCAATTTTACTGCAGTATCAAGTGAAGATATTTCCTTCAGTTCATACGGAAATGCTTTAGGTTAGGTGTTCAGCAGACATGCAGTTCCACCAGGTGTTTACTAATTGCTACTGTTGCTAGTCTGGAGGAACTGAGTGGGGGAAACACAGCGAAAGGGGGTTGGGGACTGAAGCTCTAAGGCGGAGCTTTGAGTAAATAGGCGGTGCTTTGTATAAGCAGGTGTCAAGGCACCTGCGAATGGCTGCTTTGTTCAACGTTTTTCAGAAATCCATTTCATTTACCGATATTATAACAGCTTTAATGTGTTGAAAATCTTAAAATATTTTAATCTAAATCAAGCTTCAAGTCTGCAATGATTGAAAATATCCCTTTGTTATCATCTGCATGGGATCTAATCTGCTGCAGGTCATGAATTTATATCTGTATCCTTAAACCTAATTTTAGTTATCAGCATTATCTTTTTTTGAAGACTTAATTGAACCTGTAAAAACTGCTAATAAAATATGCCTAATATATTAATTCATGATTATGCTTTTACATAAAAACATACAAAGTAGTACAAATGGCAAACATCTAAATAAATCAAACTGAAATTGCTTTTATTTTGAAGACTCAGTAGTGTCCTTTCATTGACACAATTAGCACCTGTTTAAGCCCCATGCTCACATTGTCCTCTCCTTTATTACAAAGCACAATCTGTAGGATTTAAAAGCTTTTCTTCTGCTTAACTCGAGCCAGGAGATTTGCAAGGTCATTAGGAAACCGCCTTCTATATCTGCTTTTCAGATCTTTGCAAAATAAATAGAGAAACAATATGTAGTGAGTGCATGAATATGAAAAATATTCCAAATCAATTTAACCAGATTTTGTTTGTGTGAAGAACCATAAATATCTTGATTCAAGCTTACAGTGAGTGAATAAGATGTTATGAATTATTGTTATTATTATTATTATTATTATTATTATTATTATTATTATTACCCAACGATCCATGAATGCCTCTAGTTAATAAATCAAATACACGTTAAATTGTTCCTAGATGACAAAGTTGAGTAAAAAAAAAGAAACTGTAGAACTTTAAAGCTGCCTTTCATTTGGTGTGAAACATTACCATAAAAAAACAAAAACAAAAAAAACAAACACATTTATATGGTGGCTCAGGCAGGACAACAATAATTTTATACTAAACTTCTGCTTAGCAGTTCACTTTGACTCATGTCAAGTGAGTTATCAAAGTTTGTTTTTAAGACAAAATGATTCTATTTTTATGACTATGCATAGAATGATTAACATTCTGAAGTTGTTGTATCAAAAAAGGAGCTGGTAAAAGTTTGTTTTTTTATCTTTTAATTATTAACTTTTTTTTCTTCTTTTTTTAAGTTGGTGTTTGTTATTCATGTGAAATAACCATAAGACTACAAAAAGAGATCTGAAAAAAAATTATGTTTTCATTATTGAAGATATTTACAAGGAGTAAAACAACTGTGGTCTTTAGCTGTGTAGGTTTATCTGCCGTTTTCTTTAGTGGTGCATCAGCCAGACAATACTATAGCCATCTGGGTGCAATTTAGCTTTCTTTGCAGTAGCCGCTAGCTAGCTGGAGGCAGAGGACTACTCCTGTTTTTTGTTTTTTTTTTCTTCAGTTTATAATGAAGACAAAAATATCCTGAAAAAAGCTTGCTGGCTTAGTTATTAAGTTCAAAAGTCCAGATGCATTTAAAATTGATTAATGTTGTGATACTCTGTGATTTTTGCTTCTGTATGCAGTGAAGCATGTGGCATGCTGCATTTACGAGATCATCAAAATACACAGAGTCAAGAGACTGTTTTCATGTGCAGTTTTAATGGTATTTTTTATTTTAAATCAATGATTAAAAACAGACGTTTTATGAAAGTCGTAATTTGAAACTGTGTGCATCTGTGTTAGAATTTTTTTATGTTTTTTCTGCCTGAAATGTAAAATTCAATCAATAGTCTGATACAGAAATAAAGTTCTACATTTTCAGGCATACATTGTTGATTGACTTTGACTTTTATGAAGCACTTGGTATGCTCCCATTATCCTCCCCTATCGATGTGAAATTGCACCATCTTGGTTCCAGAGGTGAATAAACACAACAAGGTCTGCAGTACGATTCAGATGCTGGATTCAGTTCCCACAGGCTCTGTCTGATGCTGTATAGTTACGCTGCTAACTGGGTGCATGCCCTTATATGTGGTGTCTCAGTGGTAAATGAGAGCCAAAAGCACATTTTTTCCATCCGCTAAACCCCCTTGGCCCACCTCCAAAGCATCATCACGCGCTAAGGCAGCACATAACAAAAGAGCAGGGCTACTGAGCCCAGAGGAAAAGTCATTGCTGGTGCACTCAGTGTTTTCCTTGGAGCAGTGACCGTAACAGCCTTATTGGTAACTTACTGCAAACGCACTACTTTCAGCTACTGAACTGTAAGTTAAAAGAAAAGTGCATGGTTCTCTTTGTTTTTCTCGGCTCTAATATCTGCTATGTTTTGAAGGGATCTTAGCAAATTTCCTTTTTCTATCTTCAAACTTGCACCCTTATATTTTAACCATGTTTATTGTTAATTGGTGAATAAGAGTGGAAATATAAAGAATTATTGTAAAAAGTTGTCAAATAATGGGGTGAAAATGACTGGATTAGGTGATGTTAAGAAAAAAAAAGACCTTCAGAAGGCCTTGGAAAATGTGCTAGACTGCTTCAAAAATTACACAATTTGGGTTAGGGTTGGAAGGACAACATGACTTGATAAAGCTGCATTTTCATTACAAATGTGCACAAAACCTTTTAGGTATTCAAATAGAAACAAGTACAGAACCAAGAACAACACAAGAATACTCTAGAACTAGAACAGAGGTCTTCAAATTCAGACCTAGTTGGTCCCTGTCCTGCAACTTTTAGATGTGTCCACAGTGCAACACACCTAAATAAAGTGGCTGAATAACCTCCAGAGTATGCAGTCAAGTTCTCCAGAGTCCTGAGAATGATTTCATTATTTCACTCAGGTGTGATATAGCAGAGATGCAT
Source organism: Alfaro cultratus (assembly GCA_903066825.1). Lineage (NCBI taxonomy): Eukaryota > Metazoa > Chordata > Actinopteri > Cyprinodontiformes > Poeciliidae > Alfaro > Alfaro cultratus. Next base: position 2,806 of record CAEFZX010030469.1, on the reverse strand, counting down.
TTAAAAGTTGCAGGACACCAAACGTCGAAGACTGGATCTGAGGACCTCTGCTCTTGAACTTCTTTAGATTGACTGACTAACAAATACTAATATTTCTTCAGGAGCACAGACCTTAAAGTCTCTGGATGTTTTTGTGTTGTTGGAAGAACTGTAGTTGCAAATAAGCAATTCTTTTTAGTGCCAATGCATGTATTCCTTTTTTCCTCACCATCTAAAAATATATCATTTTGGTTACCGTGTTAATTCTTGACTCCAAATGTACATGTGTGAGGGTATAAAGTAGGTTTGTGAGATGTATGTATGAATGAACTGATCTCACTTTAAATATAAGACAGACTGTATTGGCAGACAGAAATGCCCAGATGGTAAAGCGCAGACACAAGTTGTGTTTTTTCCCCCTTTTTTAAAAGAGTGCTGCTACATTAGGAGCAACACATGCTGCATTTCAACCAATACCAGAGCCTTCATCTGTCTAGATCTTTTCCTCCTCCTCACTTTGGTCAAGGGTCATATTTGTGTGTTGAAGGCTGTGCTTGAGAAATGCAACCTGCCTGAAAATGAGCTGTGTAACATTTAGATGCTCATTTATTTGCCTCATGTTGAGACAGGGACAGCTGTTTACACTTTTTCATAAATACTATTCGCCGGCTTGGATTATCCATCAAATTCATTATTAAGGCATTTTTACCCTTTTTTTTTGCTTACATCCAATTTTTTTTTTTTTGTTTTGCATGGCAGTAGATCTTTCCAGCCACCTTTGAGATTTTTTTATTTTTTTATTCAGAATTTCAAAGAAGAAGTTTGTGCTTTTACCATCCACATTTTCGTCTTTCAGACTAAAATGATTGTGGCTGTGATGATTAAAGCTCAAACCTAATTTGACTGCAACAGCATAGAAGGGTTTTATGATCTGTGTCAGTAATTGTTTGTTTTTATAACCACCAGCAAGATGGGCTAGTTTATGAAACCCCTGTGCAATTGCTCCAAATACTTTGAATATTTCAAGTCATGTACTTTTCGTTTAATCCAGTGATTCCCAAAGATTTGATTGCTTATTAAGACCCTCATTGAAAAATGCCAAACTCTTCCTAACTGAACTGGCTCACTGCAGTTAGTAAATTCATGCATAGTATCATAGGTCTCCTGTAATACAACACACCGGTGAAATTTCTGAAGCTCAGCCTCTAGTTTGTATTTTTCACCCCTGAACTTTAGGGGCTGTAAGTCTCTAGCAGACATTTACTATAAAATTCTCTGAGCAGATAAGGCAGATCGATTTATTTCTCCCCTGAGGCTTAACAAAATAAAAGTTCATTCATTTTTTTATTTTTCCGAAACCTCCTGCTCCCCCAGCCACACAGCAGTTTTTCTATGATGGTTTTTCCAACTGACCTCTGAGTGAAAGTGCTGAGTTGGCCACTAAAATCAATAACTTTAGCTTACAGTGCTCACATTTGTGGCAGAACTGAACTGAATTGTAGTTGCCATGCAACTAGTAGCTTTCTTCAAGATGTCATTTCTAATCTGACATACAAATGTTACATGGGAGCAGTTTGAGACAGCAGACAACCAGCATAAAACTTTAAGTATGTCTTAACAGCATTTTGTTTCCTGTCCACTGGACTGTCACTCCTTGATGTTGTTCAGTTCCCAATGTGAGCTGTGCATCTTTAAAGATGCACAAAGTGTGTTTTTCATTAAAATTATTACCATATACAGTATTTTTTCTACTTCTGTCCAAGTTTGGCATGTCTTTATAGAGCTGCATTATGAAGTGCTAGGCTAACTCACATGTTCTCACGCTGTTTTGATGGCGCAGTGGGGGTTAGCCTACAGATAGCTGAAACCCTCTCTAAAACTGCCTATTCAATAGTTCAAACTTGAAATATATCATCATTTGCACCGATATACACAGCAGAAATAGTCTTGGCGCTACAATAGAAGCTAACACCAACAGTCTTCCTCCTCTTCACTTTTGGTTTTATAGTCAACTAGCGCCTGGGAAAATGAATGTCGGTCCTTGATTGTCTCCTTTGCAAACGTCAGCCAATAATGTACCAAGTAACATTACACCCAGGTGTTTCAGCTTCAATTTCTTTCCCAGACAGCTGAGAACCGGCAGTGCAGGGTTCATGACATAAGAAGGCTGCCACAGTCTCTCTATGTGAATCTAATAAGGCCAAAAAAAAAAACCAGTTGTTTTTGATTGATAGGTCAAAATCCAGACCTTTTTTGAACAACAAAGTTTATGAGCACCTACAAAGCACTTGTGCTGGAAATGCTCATGATGAAAGGTTGTGACTGTTAAAAGCTGGTTGTAAAAATCAGCCTACGCAGTTTATTTAGGAGTGGGACAGATGCAATCACAGATGGTGGATTAACAACAGATATTGGGAGGGAAGTCTTGTCATGGACTCCTATTACTGATCATTTAAAAATAATCATTTCCTCATCATCCTGGTACTTGAGATAGAACAAGATTGGGACAATACTAGAGTTAATGCTTTATTGTAACATAATTGCAATATTATATACGGTAAACTTAGTATACAAAGGCAAAATCCTGGGTTTTTACAGAGTCTGCACCCTAGTTCACTGACTAGTTCCAGAGATCAACACATGCTTTGAGGGAACATCAGTAATCATACCTGAGTTTCTACCTGTAGTTTAAAACATTCCATCCATGTAGCAACTGCAGCTCTAGCAGCAACTTTAGAGACTGTAATGGATATTAGATTAGATTATGTTAGATGACTTAAACAACCGCAAAATCAAGAAGAATATATTTATGTATGTGTGTGTATAT
>CAEFZX010030468.1:0-32449 GCA_903066825.1 Alfaro cultratus | reverse complement strand
TTGTGATGGCAGATTGTATTATAAGGTAGCATCTGTATGTATACAGTATATATATATATATATATATATATATATATATATATATATATATATATATACACATATACACACACAGATACAACATCCATATCCAACATGGATATGGATGTTGTTTTCCTGCAGCTGCATGGGAACCAGACTGTCTCTAGCTTGTTTTATATCCTTGGTATAAAACCTATGTTCCGACTGTGCCTGGTGGAACTTTTGATTGTCTCATAAGCTCTCTGTATTGTACAAATAAACTTGAGTGATTTAATCTAAAAGTGCTTGGCAATTAATTATTTTTTCCACAACAGAATACAACAATGGTGTAATTCCTTCAGACCCTTAGACTGAGCGTTTGTTCTTCATATGACTTCAGTTTTTCTAGCATCACTTCTCTCATTGTATTTTCCCTCCCAATCACTTTCCCTGATACAGGGGCCTGATTTCATTCAACTCTAGTGACACTTACTACCTGGAGCCAATTAACGGTGTGAATTCTTCCCACCATTCACTGTTGAGTGCCAAGGAACTGCCAATTAAAGGTGGAAGCTGTGGCCATGGCCATCACACCTCACAAACCAGCCTCATCTCAGACCTGGTGGCACCGCTTCACTCAAGGGTGAGTCTACAAGACCAAAGAGTCCTGAACTGCCTCTGTTAATAACACTTTATCTACAGTCATTCAGAGAACATCTGCCTAGGTCCTTCACTACTCTTTTAATTAGAGAAATTAAATTAATAGTTGGTGGCTCCCTGGAGCCATAACTTATAAACACTGATCAATTATGAGCAAGTATGAGTAGCGCTTTAAAAGTCAAGGATTTTATAGTATTTGTAGCATTTTGTGTGCTAACTCATTGTCTAAAAGGAAAGTAATAAGCAATGAAACACTTGTCGGGTTAACAAGAATAAGACACCACAAAATGTTCATGTTTTCCAATGAAAGTACTTTGGTAAACACCGATAGTGTTTCCTCAATCCAGCAACATTGAACACATGGCAGCGTGTACCAATTAGTTTTAGCCATTTTCCTCCACACAGTGTAAATTGTGTGGAGGAAAATGCACAGTCTAAGATAAACAAAATTATTATCTTTGACTTCTATATTGCTTGGATTCTGTTCTTAAGAAGGTGTATTAGCTGTTCATTTATAAAAATAAAAATGTAAAGCAGAAAAAGGGCTCCTAAGTGGGCATTTTAGTGTCTGTTTGGACTGTAGGGGACACATTTATTTCTCTAGTGTTATTTTATTTGTTTATTATCCCCATTTTTTTGTTTGCATTCGCTTGTAAACGACCTCATCTATCTGGACGCTTCATCCTCCTGCAGGGTTTTATCCTTCCTTCCTTACTTTTTATGTTTATCTCTACAGTAACACAACCTCCAGTTTTCCCAGTTCCCCCACAGCCACCTTTTAATACTGGTTGTTATGCAGAAATGCCAGCTTTAGCGGACCAGGGGACCCAAGGCTTTTGACACTCTTTGCATATAAAATCAGCAGTGTGTGAATACATCAGTGCATGTTTATGGGAGTGAATGAGTCCAGTCTGTCGCCATAGCCCCACAGAATCATTGCTGTTATTCAGATAAATATTTATTTAGACTTTTCTAAATTACTGCTACTCTTTCCACACAACAAAATGTTCCTGATTGGATTTTTATCCCTATAAGATTTTTTGGGGACTGAAAGACTTGACTTAAGGCAACACTTCAGGTATGTTTTTGATTAGTAAATAACCTTACAACACAATGCAAAGCTCCAAAAAGTTGATTTTACATAATACTGCCTCTTTAAGAGCTTAGTAATAGTATAGTTCTTTAAGCTTTGTTGACACATTTGCCTTTTGACATGGAGTTCCATCAGACTGGAAGATCCACAGAATGTCTCCCACATTTTGACTTTTTAATATTCTAAACATATAAGACAAACCTGAATGCTGGCCAGTTTGATCAGAATTGTTGTTGCTTTGCTGGTTACAAATGGATGAGCTGATGAGACAATACAAGCTGAGGTGAATAACAGGAGTTAATCAAAACAGATGGACACACAAATGAAAACCAAAACTCAAACACTCAGGGATTATGACAGTCTCTGGAGGTTCAGGTCTGAGTCCATCTACACCCAGATTCCAGAAGCGTTTAATGGGAGCATGTAGATATTAAACAGGAGGAATTCCAAAATAGAACCTTGGGGTACCCCACATGTGATTTTTATCACCTCTCATGTAAAGTTACCTACTGATATGAAGAAGTCAATGTTATTTTAATAAGACCTGAGCCGGTCAAATATGTATTGTGGTCAACTGTTGCACTGATTGAACACTTGGACAGGGACAGTCTCCATAAGGCCCAGCACAGAAACTGGACTGAAGAATGTCAAAGGTCATTGCTCATTCTGGTGTAATCCGATATTCAGATGAATTTAAATACAGTAGAGTTTATTAAACATATTACAATGCAGCTAAAACCAGTCAATCATTTAAGGCCAGTTTGTAAAAAATTCAACTGTTGAAGGAAGCATAGCTGATTGAATCAATTGTCCTAATCAATCATGTTGTGACAGTAAAATGAAGAAGCTGCCCTACTGGGTCAGTGGCCGTCTGTGAGGCCAGCTGGAAGTTACGGAGCAATTCTCAAAGGTTATATCAGTGTTCTCATTTCTATTGTGTAAAATATTGCATTTGTGGTTGCATACATGTTTTCCATTTATAGTAAACAAAGTAAAATTATTCTTTTACTTCTTAGTACCAATGGAACCATCTCTTTACAAAATGCTGGGTAACAGTCAGGAGACGAACATATCAAATGTCTTATCTGTGTTCAGTGTAATAGATACTTCAGCTGGTGCTTTATGTGCAATCATATTTTTATCTTCCATTATTCTTTGATATCAGGTTAAGAGAAATACCTGGGGTACGACTAAGTACATGGAGCTTTACATCGTGGCAGACAGCACACTGGTAAGATGTTTCTCCCCCATCCTACTCTGCCCTCAGGGGAATATTCCTCAGTACAATCAATTGTGACGTTTGCCTCTAAATATATCAGGAAGCTATCAAGTAAGGCTGGAAACAGGATTGGAAGCTCTACACAATCATTGCACTCAGGCTAATGGAGCACTTGACAGCTTTGAGCTGAAATAATAATAGTGAAGAAATGCATGTGGAGCGAAGCCAGAAGATTTCTTCTGATTAATGAGAGTAGATTTAGTTGGGATCTAAAGGTTAAGGGCTTTTAAACAGAAAATATGCCACTGTGATAAGATGCAGGATTTCTCTCAAATACTTCTGCTGGTGTATTAGTGCCATGGTAACAGAGCCCCTGAGCAGAGTGGTGCTCTTGTTCTGAAAATCCCATTTCCATAAAAGTTTGAACGCTTTGTGACATGAGAATAAAACAGCACTGAACATTGAGTTAAACTGGAAGCAGTATATGGTAAAATGTGTTTCTGTTTTTTAATGTTTTTTCTGAACTTCATCTAATAATGCTTGTTATTTTCCAAAGTATTGCCAGAACTATTTTTAAATGTTTTACAACAAAGGTTTCCAGCTGCTTTTGTTTTAAAAGTAAATGTGTTTCCTGTCCTTTTTGAATAAAGTCTTCCTCTCCCACATTTTGACTTTTTAAAATTCTGGACATATAAGACAAACCTGAATGCTGACCAGTTTGAACCACCATTTTTTTGTTGACTGTGTTCTGTTAACATATGCAGGAAGCTGCTTAACACTGTGGCACCTTCAACAGCTGCCTGCTATCTCAAGCCCTAATGGTGGCTTCAAATTGTGAAATGTTTCATTCATTCATGACTTTTTGTTTTTCAGTGCACTATGACTGAACCAGTACTGCTGTACTTACTAACCTTTTAGAACCTAGAATTAGGGATGTACTGATTGCCGGGTTCAAACCAATCACGGATCACTGATCTTTGAAAGTCTAACCTGCCAATTCCGATATTGTCCAATACCAATTTTCTTTGTCTAAAAAGTTGCTAATTTGGCAACAGTGGCCCCACGTCTAACAGTGCATGTGCAGACATGACCTGGTGGGCATTTAAAGAAACTTTTTCATTAGTTTAAATTTTTTTGAGCTAGCGGGAACTCTAACATTGCTAGTTTGATTATCTAAAATAACACTAAACTAATGGGGTTTTGACATTTATTAAACAAGTCAAAATTGTCAATGCCATGCACTGGGAGATAGATTTTATCTCCCAATAAATAAGTAGTGCAGTCATGCTAAAACTCCTGATTGCACAAAAGACAAACTGAAACAAAAATGCAGCTTTATTTATTTGCATCACAATCTAAAAATACGGCAGCTTTCACCATATTCAGAGATGAGGTAATTATTTATTTGAATTGAAATATCTAACATTAAGCCCAAAATAGTATACACCCTTTGCAGGTTTTGGGCTGAAAGTAATATTTTTTAATATGACTTACTTGTGTCTACTAACTGGAAGTAAAGCCTTGGAGCAGCCCAGTCAGAGTCCCAACTGTAATCTATGGAAAACACTAGAAATTAGGGTAATGGCAGAGAGCCCTTCCAACCTTAACGACTTGTAGCTCATCACCAAAGACAAATCATTGTCATGGTTATTGGGTTTAAAGCGGACACAAATTCAGTAATTCAGAGACGGGGAGGTGATGAAGTTTCTAATAAAAATTAAGAACAAAAAACTTACAAAAAAAGTCACAAGAACACAGAGAGCCAGAGGACAACAAAACAGGTCCAGAGTAAAAGAATGGCAGGGAATCAATGTGGAGATAACAAGGCGAGCTAACAAGGAGTGACTGAGAATGACTTGTATACATACTGGGGAGCTTGATTGGTAGAACGAGAAATAGATGGCTTATTAGAAAGGGCTGCAGGTGTGGGAGGAGAGAGCAGAAGGCAGGCTGAGGAGAGAGAGAGAGAGAGAGAGAGAGAGAGAGAGAAAGAGAGAGAGAGAGAGAGAGAGAGAGAGAGAAAGTGGCACAGGGGGCGAGGGAGAGTACACAGGGAACTAAAACAGTAAACAATAAGTAGACACAAAAAATTAACATATTAAACTAAAATGACTATAAAGACTGAACTAAAGTAAAAGATAAAAAAAGTAAAGATAAAACTAGAGTCAATAAATCAAACTCCAAAGCAAATCAAAACAATCATCACAATATGAAAACATGCACAAAAAAAAATCTTCACAGCAATTTTAAGAACACTTTGATTGCTATAATGCTAGTAGATATTTTTATTGATTATTGAGAAGTTTATACCAAATTCTATGAGCATGCTCAGTTAACATACCTTTTTTTAATTAGGTAAATAGATTTTATTCCACCAACATGATCCTTTTTTTTTTTTGCTTTGTTTTATTATGTTTTTAGTCTGTCTCATTTCTAATCAAAAACAAAAATGCAAATAATTTTAAATCTAATTTTGGCTAGTGTGTGAATAATTGTAGACTTGATTTTAAGTGTGTCAAAGACATGAAAACAATGAAAGAACATTAATAAATAAGTTCATAGTTGTTTTGTTAGAGAAGATCAGAACAATTTGCGGTGGGATTTTCTAGATCTGTTCCTCTGTTCTAAAACACTTTTCTAGCTTTCAATCTGTGCACTGAGATGTCATTCTATGTCAAATGGAACAAAGTAATTTTTTTACATCTGAAAGAGAAACAAAAAGAGCTTTGTGTAAAGAATAATTTCAGACAATAAAAATAATTTTCAAATTTCTGTTGCCATAATAAGATGTGATAAGATGTATAACAGAATCAACACTTTTCTAACAAGGAGCCTTCTGGATATCATTTGTGATCAATTTGTGTTTAGAAAATTAAAGAACAATAATTTGGGATTAAATACCAACAACTGTCTCACACAGCTGCTTATGGACAATATCGCTTGTGAATCTCTGTAGTTTTACAAGTCATATAAATAGGCCAGTAACCCAAAAATTCAAAGTCAAATCCCAGATCTTTATCATCTTATTTTTCTTGGCAATCCTAACTTAATGTTCACTTTTAGATTGGAGTTTAGTCTGTGTTTCTAGTGTTGGCTAAGGAAATAAATGGTAGTATGTGTCATTCGATAATTAATGATACTTTTAATGCAAATTTAACACTTTTATGGACTTTTGATGGAAATTTTAGTACAACTTTGCATTTAAAATTTCATTATTTCCCAAATAATAAAAAGTTGGCCATTTTAATAGTCCTTTAATGCAAGTTTTAGTGCAACTCTAAAAGTGTCATTATTTGTTGAATGACACTTCATAGCAAAAGTCATAAGCATTCATGAACACTCCTTCATAATATAACAGGTGTTATGTCATGTTTATGACAGTGTCATGTCAGTCTTATGCACACCCCTTCAAATAAAGTGTTTCCATATAAACCATAAATCATAAAAGACTGTCAAATGTTTTGTTTTTTTTCACTAAAGAAAAACTCAGAAACATAACACATTAAAGAATAAGCGGCTTTCTAAGGGGCAATCTAGTATTTATGCATCTACTGAAGTTAGATTACATCATAGTGTTGCATGTTTACATTTATTTATGAGACTGTCCTATAGACTGGTATTTGAGAGATAAAGCAGATACTTAATACTTGTAAAAGACACAAATACAATAAGACAACAATCCCATGAACAGTATAAGGATAGAAGATCATAATTTAGCCTGGCTTAGAGGTATTTTTAAACAAAACAAGATCAATAAGATGACCTTCATGACAGGTAACATGAAGTTACAACAAGGTAACTTCTGTAGAGATTCCTTTTTGTTATTTGACAATTGAAAAAGACTGAACTGAACCTGTTATCCCTGCATATCAGAGAAAATATTTTGCTTTAAGTTCCACCATCACTTTACTAATTAGATGTTTACTAACATCTAAAACTGTAGCATAATAATAAATGCTACAAATGCTACAATAAATAAAGCAGTGACCCAATAATAACAAAACTTAGTCTTATGCTGCCCTGCAAACCTGCACCTGTGAGAATTCACTCACCGCAGCATGCTGAATGCTTGAGATGCTCAGACTGATTATTATTCTGATTTATTCAGCTGATTATGTTCTGACTCTGGGAACTCAGACTGTTTATCGGTGACTAAACATTTTCTTAAGCCTGGCAGGTTTGGTGTTTTATAAAATGCATGTGAAATACTTTAAAAAAAGGATCAGAAACACAAATACAAAGAATTAGTTTTATGTCTTTCTACAATGTCCCATAAAAAAGGTGTTCCTCTTCTCAGTTTGACTTTTGGAGGGTTTTGGAATAGGGTTAGTGAAGCATATTTCTTTGACTTCAACAGTTAAATAATAGAGATTATTATTTAACTGTTGTCATTGAGGGGTTGGGTTGTGATTTTACAGGACATTAGTCTGTGTAAAGAACAGAGTGGAGTCTCTTTGAGTCATAACAATAATACTATCTATTCTCACTCTTGCAGTTCAAACGACAGGACAGGAACTATGAAAAGACCAAGACAAGGATAATGGAAATTGCCAATTATGTGGATAAGGTAAGTTTGCTGGGATAATGTGCAGCTGTCTGCCACTCCCTGCAGAGGATTTGATAAGCTAATTGAATATTTCTTAACACCACACATTGCCACTGTACTTGAACTTTTATAGTCCATTTGCACAATCGGTAATTGAGAAGTTAAAACAAATATTTACTCTTCCATAAAGTCTCATTGGGATTTAATCAGTCGTGTCCCTCAACAGCGTTCTGGAGGAGATCAAGGAGAAAGTCTTGCGTGACCAGACTCTCTTATAGGAGCTTAAGGGAAGACTGTGAATTGAACATGTGTGTGTATGTGTGTTTTAGCATTTATCAACTTGTAAGGTAGATCTTTTCAATAAATACTACATTGTGAGGACCCACTTCTTCTTATGGGGCCCAAAGCCCAGGCCTCAATAGAAGAAGTGCTGTTTTATAGGTTAGGTTTAGGACTGGGGTGTGAATTTTGTTTAGGCTAGGTTTAGGGTTAGGTATATACTGGTAATGCTTAGGATTGTGGTGAAGGCCATGGTTAAACTATAGAAATGCATAAAAAATGAATGGAAGTCAATGCAAAGTCCTTGTGAAGATAGAAAGACGTGTGTGTGTCTGTGTGTGTGTGCGTGCGTGCGTGCGTGCGTGCGTGCGTGCGTGCGTGTGTGTGTGTGTGTGTGTGTGCGTTTGTGTGCGTGTGTGGGTGTGTGGGTGTGCGTTTGTGTGTGTGTGTGTGTGTGTGTGTGTGTGTGTACTGTTGGATACTTACTGGTGGTTTTGTGTGTCTGTTTAGTTCTACAGGGCTCTAAACATCCGCGTGCCTCTCATTGGCCTGGAGGTTTGGACTGACAGAGATCAGTGCATCATCTCAGAAGAACCAAACGCCACCCTCTGGTCTTTCCTCCAGTGGAGGCAGAAGCTGAAATCTCGTAAAAAGCACGATAATGCCCAGCTGCTGACGTAAGAAACACAAAGTTACTTCCCAGCTTCAGCAGCCTTGAAACAAGGGAGAACATGATGGAGCCCTTACTAAAAATACATAAACACACATTGTTACTGAAGTTGATCTAAGTAGGAAGACACAAGGAGTGATGCACACAGAATCTAATCTCACTCTAGCAAATCTAATGTTAATTTGCTCCAAATTGAAATGAAAATGATTTGATTTTCTCAACTGATTGTCAGTTATTTAAAGGTTTTGACTGCAAAGCTCCATCTTCCATTTTAGCTCTACTTTTAAAAACTCTTTCACTTCATGAGCAAATTGTGAGAATTTGGTTTTGCTGTGTGTTAATTTAGTTTCTTGTCTACCCTGATTGCTCCCAGCTGTGTCTCGTGTTCCCTGATTTCCTCTTGTGTATTTAATCCCAACTGTATCTGTGTTTCCCTTTCGGATTCTTATCTTAGCTGTCTTACGTCGTGTCTTGTTAAGTTTTCCAGTGCTACCAGTGTCTGAGTTTCTAGCTACAGTGCTCACCTGAGCTACCTGGACTTTTGTACTCTCTGGCTATCTCCGTTAAATCATCATACTCAGTTGCTGCTTCTATGTGGCACCCGAGTGGTAGTATTGATCTAAGTAAACCTGAAGCAGAATAGGACAGCAATGCCACCTAGTTAACCTAGGAATAAAACCAATATAATAGCAGGTATGAGCCAGGCTTTAAAAATGAGCTGGGTAAAGTTAACAGTGATTTATTATAAACAAGTCACTAAAAAATGCAGGGACAATGTCACAGTCAATAACAAGTCTGTGGAAAAGAAGCTGCAAACGGAGTCATAGCTAAGGTAGGGGGGCATGGTCCTCTCGCCAGCGCTTGATCCTCTGCAGCCACCAGCAGGACGAACCCCAGCAAAGATCCAGCCGCTTGGTCCTCTACAGCAACCACCAGTCCTGCCAACCTGCTGACCAGCTCATTTCAACTCGTTCCACCTTTGTTCCAACTGCTGCCCCCTGCGCCCTTGATCTGTCGGGCCCCTCTCTCCTTCTCAACTTCTCAGCTGCCCCTTTTATTCCTCTGATTTCCTGGATGGTACGCTGCTCAACTAATGGGGAACACCTGTGCCAGCCAAAGTGGGCATCTCGGCGGGCCGTGGGTGGAAACACCAGCCTCAAAGGCAAAACACAAAAAGTCAGAAAAACATGCAACACAGCAAACCAAAAATAAACCCAAAATAAATATAACAGCAAATGTGAATAACTTCAAAATATCACAGCAAAACAAATCCAAAACAGCAAATATAAAAACATGAAAATAACTCCAAAAAGAGGCCACATTACCACATCTACCTCTGCTTTTGGGTCCCAACCTCCACAGCCACAAATCATGACTCAAATAATCATCTACTGATGGGAGAACATACTTATTCTGGTCACTTATTCTGGTCAACTGAGTTTGTTTTTTGATACATATAGATCTGACCACAATACTTCTCTCACAGACTTGCATAATTTTTAAAGCGTAACTCATTAGACTCCATTGTTTATTTCTCCATCGTCCAATCATTATGATCTACAAGCAGCCTTTTTTAGAACCGACTTGACTGTATACATGGAAATACACATCCACAAACTATCTTTCCAGGTTTTAGAAAGCCACAGCTCCTCACCTAGCTTCAGCATTCTCAGCAGTGTTGACCCTTCAGGGTGAGATTTCTTTCTACAGCTGCAGGATGCATCCTCCTTGGATTGCTCTTTAACAGTGAGAAGCTGTCGGAGTTAAATAACTTGCTGGGCGATTAAACATATTCTCCCCGTTGATGCCAGTGACACTGACCTATGTGGGTTGTATTCATATGATATTTTTGCCAAGCGCTGTTAGCTACAGGGCAAGTTGTTCCTTAGTCTGAGTTGACTGCTTCTAAACTGTCAAAGGCTGAAATATCGAAAAAGTGAATGTTGGTGCGTCACCTGTTGAGTCAGCAGCACCACCTATTATGAAACTCTTATTTTTTTGGTCATAGTATTGTAAATTCTGTTCCTAAAATGAAGATTTATTATATAAAATAAAATACTGTAATGATTAAGGTAGGACAACTGTATGAGTAAATACATCAATTGACAGATGTTGTCAAAATCAGTCAATTTAATACAACTCAAGACATGAAATGAGGACTTTTAGTTTTAAAGGGAATGACTAACATTAATTAGTGTAGTTGATTTTGACTGACATATATAAGATGTATAATATATAAGAATAAATTATATAAAACAGCAAATAATTGTATGGAAGCAGTTATTGTGGGACCTAAACATTTGGCAGTTTGTTAGGAGGAATGAGGATTAACAGAGTTATGAGAATTTATTTTAATTTGATTAGAAAAATGCACCTAAGCAATTTAGAAAGAAAACATAATAAGCGCCTCCAAATAAATCATTCTCAGGAAAACAACGTCCGACATGATTCTACGGGTCGGAGGTGACTGGTGCCAGTTTGGTTTGAATAGCTTATTGCCTAACAAAATGGCTTCACAATCTGAAAACCTGCTTTTTGTTTTTACTCATTTTGTAGATATATTTTATATATGTAGATACGAATGTATGAGGATTTGCTGCTGCATCTCAAATTGTTGTAAAGGACAATAAGGGAGGGACAGTGGCAGAGTGAGACATGATGATGTCTCCTCAGCTCCTCAAATTGACAGGAGCTGAGATGAGAAAGAAGGATCACTTCCTGAGCGCCTCATCTTTCCCTCCACGCTGACAGGCTGGAGTTTTTACAGGCTGCATAAACACACATCAGAAAAAAATACTGAGAGGAAGAACTGTAATGTAAAGTTCAAAAAAGAACAGAGTCTGTGACAGCTGCCTGCGCCTGCTACCTCCTGCTACTGAGAAACAGACGCTACTTTACTGGATTCCATCCACGGATTCATGGATCTTCCACTGCTGCCACTTGGAAAACATTCAGCTTTGCATTATAATTTGTAAAATTCTCCACCCAACCAGACCGCAGGCATTTTCAGAAGTGTTCAATAAAAATCTTCATTTCTCTGCCTCTGCAAAAATGACACATAAGTTCATATGGGAGGTGAAACTCTGGAAGGGAGGTTTTATAAGATGGCAGTAAGAGTACTGTCATTTATGATTCTGGTCTAAAAAGCAGAAAAAGGCTTATATTCAAAAACTAAAATGATAATACCATGAAAACCACTATTAAATAATGGAATCTATACAGTTTTAGGAATACTGTAGGTGGTTTTAATAATCTTGGTTTTATTCTAAAAGTCACAAGAAACATCTGAAGCGGTGCGTTTTTATTGTTGTAGAGGTTTTCTCCACTAACAGTACCAATCTGTCAACAGCCACCTCAGGAGGAGCTGACTGGTGAAATAAAATCCGCCTCTTGGATTAATCATCAGGATTGTTCCTCTGCTAGAAATTAGAGGTCAATTTGACTCCACATAAAGCAGTCAGCTTCAGGTCTTATCATTTTATATCTTCTGAGATAGTAAAGTCACAGAATAGAAAAATTTGATCAGGAAGTTTCAGGTGTTTTAACACACTTTGATGTATAAGCTGTTAACAGTCAGCAGCTGTATAGATCCCTCGGAGCAGAGGGATACTAAAGCATCCCTTTAACAGACCCGTCATATTTCTGCTGTTGCATTTACAATCAATACACAGCCAAGTAGGGCAGGAGATTAAAGCCATGTGATTTTCCTCTGTGTGTGTGTGTGTGTGTGTGTGTGTGTGTGTGCGTGCGTGCGTGCGTGCGTGCGTGCATGTGTGTGTGTGTGTGTAATAGCGGCGTGATTTTCAAGGGGACAACAATCGGGATGGCGCCACTGGAGGGAATGTGTAGCCTGGAAAACTCTGGAGGCATCACTGTGGTACGTGGCAAGACATTTTCCTTCTTGTTGCATTTTTACTGCCTCAGCTGGAGTTCTGTTGACTGCTGCTGCTGTTGGTCTAGCACAGAGTTATCCACATTTTGCTTCAGGTTTTCCTTCACAGTAAAGATCCAATTAAGTGATTACAGTAAAGATTGAAGTTCCAGCTCCAACAGTTAAAAGGTCAACAGATCTAGAGCCTGTTGTAAATATGGTGATAAAATTCTACTCCATGATATGAAAAATTCAGAATTCATTCTCTGGTTCTGATGAGCAAAGTATAGTCAGCTGGGCCCAGTTTTCTGCTGATAGTACTGATTCTATACTGGTGCTATACTGGTACTGGACTGGTGCTGATGGTGATGAGACAGATGACATCACATATGCCTCTACACAGCCCGTAAATACAATGCAGCTTACCAGCAGGACCTGATGCCCAATTACATTTTTTTCTAAAATCTCCTGCTAATTTAATGTGACTTCTGTATGAACAGTGTATGACCTCAAAGTGACCTTCGTGCAGAGAAGAAGACTGTAGATGTCACACAACAGCACTCTGTTTACAGCAGTGGAAATGGATGGAGTTTCTAGATGGATTTTAAAGTTCTTATACAATGATGTGACTGTGCAGAGATGTGGCTTCTCTGCAGAAGTTGCAGTCAATGCACCACAAAAAGCCACGGCTTGTAGCTGAGCTTTTGTTTTATCAGCTTCCATCGTCTTATGATCTTGCGACCAGTCAGTTTGAATGATAATAGAATGGAATTACAATTTCAGCCATTGGCTTCTTCTGGTGCAGGATTATGATGTTGTTTCATTCAGCCGAAAATCTGAATGAAACAACTTTTGGGCTGTTTCATTTACATTCGGGTAAATGTAACCTGACTGTAGAGTAAAGCACTTTGGAGTTTGCTGTATTTTATCTTTATTGGTCCAATTTTCCACATTCCTTTTTGCTGGTTCTGGTCACTCTATTCTTGTTTTTATTCTGTCTTTCATTAAGATCATATCTTCCCACCACAGCCAGACAGGTTTGTGGAGTAGATACAGGTATAAAAATGTTGGTCAAAAGTATGACTCAGATGTCAAAGTAAAATCTTTGGGTTTGAGAGGTCACTCACACACACTTTGGGCTGGTTCATGAGAAACTGGAAATCACATGCGGACAAGTTCCACGTGAGATTTTTGACACCATAAGCAAATTGGGTAGAATGGTGTGCTTTTGCTCAGTGATGAGATAAATTTATTATAAAATCCTTTATGAAATGAAAGGGCTGGATGTAACCAACCAGTCACAGCAAATCTTTCTCCATCTTCCCTTTTCTGTGGGGTTTTCCCAGCCAGGCCTTCTCTTTGCAGCATGTCAGTATCCACTCTGCAGCAGCGCTCAGCTCGTTCAGCTGGATGTGTCTATAAGTGGTCAGAGAGATCGATAGCTTCTCCAAGCATGATTAGTTTCTAATAAGCTGTGATCTGTCCTGTGGGCAGCAGCAGCCTGTGGAATCCAGATCTGCTGTGGCTAACAAACACATCTTCACACACACTTTTTATTGTATTTGAAAGAGCCACAAGACTGTTATTTTAAATTTCTTAAAATATCATGAAGAAATTGAGACAAAAAAAATCAATTGGTAAATCCCCCAAAACATTTCCTAAAAGATCCAATGAGTTATATTGGTGGTGTTTTCACAAGAAAAGGTTTAAAAAAATATAATGCACAACATAATCAGTACAACTTTAGTTAGTGTTTGCACTGAGCCAAAGTACCTGCAGTAGCACCTTGGGCATACTTACCTCTGACTGCCTTCCACAGGACCACTCAGACCTGCCGATCGGAGCGGCGGCCACGATGGCCCACGAGATCGGCCACAATGTGGGCATGAGCCATGACCATGACGGCTGCTGCGTGGAGGCCAGCGCGGAACAGGGGGGCTGTGTCATGGCTGCCGCCACTGGGTGAGTGCCAGGCCCTGCATCATAAACATGAACTTGGTCATAACTTCTCTTAAAATAAATCAGGAAGTTATTCATAATCTATCCACTGTTAAATTGGCAACAAAAGGTCTATAAAAATATAGAAAGTTAATTAAAATTAACTTTCTATATTTTTATCAGAAGGAATTTGATCTTGCTTAATTAGAACGGAGATGCAGTAAATATCCTGGCTAACAATTATCGTTTATTATTTTTCTTGTTTAATCAGTTTTACTACGTATAGCTTTTATCTAAACACCATATATAAAAAATATTTTTGTGTTGCTTCATTACCATTAAATGATTTTATTGATTCCAAATTCCAGACATCCGTTCCCTCGAGTCTTCAGCCGCTGCAGCAAACGGGACCTGGACAGCTACTTCCAGAAGGGGGGGGGCATGTGCCTCTATAACATGCCCAACATGAAGGATCTGGTGGGAGGCAAGAAGTGTGGCAATGGCTTTGTGGAGGATGGAGAAGAGTGTGATTGTGGGGAGCCTGATGTGAGTACCTTGGCTGGAATTATATAAAGCACAGAACTCTCATACGTTGAATGTGCATCAACCGCCTTTACCTTTGTATGTGTAGCTTTTTCTTCCAAGCGTTTAGTGTCCGTGGGCAATGACTTCTGATACTGACCTTTTGCAGCTAGGTCACCTCATTACGTTGAGGCACCATGATGGACATTGAAAGTGAGGGACAGGAGTATTGAACTGTGGTTGTTTTCCCAGGTTGTTTTCACCAGTATAGCCATGGCTCCTACTTGTTCATGTTGAGTTAACTTGTCTGTGGAAGCAGCACAGCTAGCTGGGGCTCATAGACAGATATTTACAAAATTTGTAAATGGTTAGCTTAGAAACCGACCCATACCTTCTCTCCCCTGACATATTTGTTGATTTGAGGAAGTCGCTGACTTTCCCTAAATTCATGGGACATGATTTCTTCCACTGTGTCATGAACACAGTGATAGAAATCACTACCACGCTGTTGCTCTAGTGAAAGCAATTCCGCTTTCATTAGAGCAGACTTAAAGTCTAGCTAGCCCATTTTTTCATACATGATAGGACACCTGATAGTGGGTATTTTGTACATGATTACTAATAATTAGACTCGTACCTTCGCCATACCTCAATATTTGATTTCATCTTGCTCATGAAGTACATGAACGTTAGTCTTCTTACTTTGTGAAAAGTGTTGGCTGCTAATCTGTGAATAAACTGAGGGCTGACAGTCTTTGTGACTGACAGCTGTTATCCATCTGCTATCCATGGTTTTAACCTCCCAGACTTTGTTGTAATCTGTAAAGCTGGTCTTGACTGCAGGTCTGTGAAATGGTCTCTTTCAGGTTTTAATAAGCAGCTAAACTCTCTGGACAAAACAGTCCAGCTCTCTGGATTAAACAGTTTTTTCTTATCACAAAAACTGTTTAATCCCACATCTGAAGCCCAAACAATTAAAAATATAACAGATTTGTATTGAGATGACAGTATTTATTGCTGTAATGAGGTGATTCCCATGGACACAGGCTAACTGAAGTGTTGGAGCAACAGGAGGAACTTCTCCTCCCTAAGAAGTCCCTCTACATGAACCTCTTCAACTCAGAAAATAAACCCTTCACAAATTCCTCTGTAATTAATCATTTGTACATTGAGCATCCCAGCAGTGCAACACAGTTGAAAGTTTCCTGATATCAGAATCAAGTGTTTGTGCTGGATAAAGCCAGAGGTTAAGTAAACCTGCTATGGTTTGTGCAAAGACGGGCAAATTGAAATGGAGGAAGCAAATTGTTAGCTGCCAGCAGCAGCAGCGGCAGGCAGTGCTGATGAGTGTTTGTTATGACTCCCACTCAGAGCAGAGCTGACAGTCAGGATCACAGCACTGACAAGCCACCTGTTCTTAGCATTGCAAATGAGACGAGCTGCAGAACATGGTTTAATGTTCCAACATGCACTGAAGGGAGTTTCACACTTGAAACAATGTTCCTGTCATTAGATTTTTTTTCTTTCAGAAAACTAGTTAATCTGTTTTGTAAATCAAGTTTCCTCTAACCATAAGTATTTAATCATAAAGCTAAAGGTTTTATTTGTACTAAAAGTTAGGCCGATTCCTTCCTTTTTATTTTTTTTTTACAAGTCCACCATTCTATAATTCATCTTTCTCAAATGAATTATAGAAAATAAAGGAGTGATTTTTGTTGGGGTTTTTTGTGTTGGCCCATAATCTTTCCTCCTTATTTCCTGCTGGTATAATTGGCTTTTCTTCTTCTTGCTTGAGTCAACTCTGAGCTTTGTTTTGAGCACAACCGTGACTCTCCTTAGGGCGCCATGGCAACTGGAAATGGTGTCTTTTGTGTATGCTGTCTGACACGAGAGCTGCAACAAAGGCAGCTCTCTGGATGTTTTGTTTTTGTGCTTTTCCCCTCCAACATCTGTTGAAACTGGGACTTGTCAGTCACAGCTGTCAAGTCTGTGGAACTGGCTCTCTCATCTGTCTGTGTTTCTATTTAAATATCTGTAGTTGATAGGTGTTGAATACCTTCCCATACCCGCCACCATCACCTCTCCAACCATAATGCTTCATGCAGCAGCATTTCAATCCGAGTCTTTCAGAAAAATAAAAGCAATAAACTTTGTGTGATTATAAGCAAGACTTTGGACTTTAGCTGGACCCAGACACCATGATGCATATCAATAACTAGGGGATTGTAGTATTCTGGACAATTAAAAAGCTTGCTACCGATTTTTTTGCTGAAAGGTTATTAAATACAGTGACAAAGACTCTAAATTGGCAACAGTGGGTGAATATTGTTAACTACAAACATGCAGACATGACCTAGTGGGCGTGTCTGTCAGTTAAACTTCTCTCACTGCAGAGCAGAAGGGTACAATTTATTACAAAGAGCATCATTAATTAAAAGGTTTAGTTTGTAATAATATAATATCCTGGAACAAAAATACAATAGTTTATCATCAAACAACTTCTCAGTAAAGTCAGAGCATCCTCCATTAGTAATTGCTACCTCCACAGTGAAGTTTACCGCTGTTATCACTTTGCATCAAAGTGGCTTCATGTGAAAGGAAGCAACTGGTCAAAATGTTGCAGCAGAAGTGTTTTCTGAATTCAAAATCTTCAAGATAAGCAGTCAGCGGGAGAACATAAGGTTTCATCAGTCCAGAAACAACTCCTGTTTACTACCACTACAAAGCCACACTGACTGAAATCCTGCAGGAAGTACAAGCAGAAGATTTCATGTGGTCAGTTCTCAACAAGAAAAATGTCTGAGAATCAAGATTTGATTTATTTAATAACTGAAGTGAATTATTGAGGTTCTGAACAAATGGGTCAAACGCTATAAATGTTAAATGTAAAAATGTCTAATTATTCTTCAGTAAACCATAGAAATACAAATACTGTTGCTGCCAGTATCACAAAACAAAGACTGGGACATTTCTGTGCGCAAATAAATAAGGTTTGCTATAATAATGTAACAGCAATAAATGAGTCCATTACATAGCTCTGACTTCATTTTGATTGGCTGCTTTAAAGATAGTCTTAAGATGTTACATAAAAGTCAGAACAAATGAAGAATAAAGATTTTACCATCCATAAATTTATTTTAGAAAATAATTTTATGTATTAAAACACAGATATGATATATATACTTCTGCTTTGTGTTGCTTACATACAAGATGTTCAGTTTTGGGGGTTTTAATGTCAGTCTGTGTGATTATTTACAGGAATGCACCAACGACTGCTGCAATGCCAATAACTGTACACTCAGGGAAGGGGCTCAGTGTGCCCACGGAGTGTGCTGCCATGCATGTAAGGTAAGAAACATACAAAGACCTGTGGCGGCAAAGTTTGGAGAGAAATCCGCCTGCAGCTGGAGCTCTGTATCATTAGTTTGCTGTCAGTCTTCATGTCAGCGGATTGACACACTGCACCCATAACATGTCTGATCTTCTGTCACAGCATGGCTCATCACCTTCACATCACTCTGGCACTTTTCATCTCAGCTTACATCTCCTTTTTAAAATGGAAGTCCTTGCATTTCACTGTAATACATAGATGATTGAAGCCAAATTCCTCTGAGCTCCAACCTGACAGAAGACACAAAGTATTGAAGATGGCAGTAACAGAATGCAGTTTGCAGAAGAAAAGCCCTGTCTTCTCTCATTCTTTCTGTGGGAGTGCTGTCTTTTAATAATGCTGTCTTTGTAACTCTGCAGGCTATGTGTTGTGTGACAGGTGTTATATCTTTGTACACACAGGTTACATATAAGGGGTTGTTTTTATTACTGTACTGTGTAAATTTCTAGATCAGGCAGTCAGATTTCAATAAGGGTAGAACCTGGAAAAGTAGATCATATATAATGAAACCTAAGTATGGATTTTTATCCAAAATGGTTCTACGACTTTTCTAGTCGAGTTCCAGTTTTCTAGTCCACTAGACTAGAAAACTGGGTCTAGTGGACCCAGTTTAGAATAATAGATTATAATAATAAGCTATTATTCTTGTAGATTATTATTCTTCTAGAATAATAATCTATATTTCTCTGCCCTTCTTTTCTTAAAGAGAAATTATAAATGACGGAAAATATTTTAAAAATTGCTTTTTAGCTTAACACTTCTGGGATGTGACCTGAGTTCAAACTCCAACTCAATGCAAGCTGTAAAACACAATGGTTGGCCCTTGACTGACTGACAGCTCTCTGAACTACAGGACTGCAGTGTTAAAAAAATAATAATACAGATTATCCAAAAATGTAATTTTCATAAACTGTAAATTTGATGAATTGATAAAATCGATTTATTTCATGAGTAGTCTTTACTACTAGCATGAAGCCAGCTTTGACCAAAGCACATCTTTTGAGCAAGATTCGTTGACCATAAACAGAATATGGTGACAAAGTTTGAATCAAACATAGTTTTGGTCCATATTTAACTTTTACCTTCAGATTCATTAGTAACAGTTCTTCTCATTTCACCTGATGTATCACTTCAAACTGTGTCCTTCCCTCCCTCCTCCTTTCTCTGCTTGCTGTCTCTGCCAGTTGAAGCAGGCAGGCACCATGTGCAGAGGGCCAGCAGGGTCATGTGACCTCCCAGAGTACTGTACCGGGGCCTCTCCATACTGTCCTGCCAATGTCTACCTGCTAGACGGCTCCTCCTGCCAGTATGGAAAGGCCTACTGCTACAACGGCATGTGCCTCACCCATGAACAGCAGTGCCTGCAGCTCTGGGGTTACGGTAATGAAAACACTGTTACATCTCTGCACTGACTACACCTCAACCTCTCAGTATGTAAGACATATGATGTTGCGCATGCCAAGACTTACGGTGCGTAGGCTGAGCATCGTCATCCTGGTGGGAGACAGATGGCCTGCTTGGTTTGTAAGTCAGCACATCAGCTTGTTCCTAAGGAAACAGGCCTTTCCCAGAACACCAAACCCCTGAGTTCATGTGACTTACTGATGGAAGGCTTTTCATTTCCAGGAGCTCAACCAGCCCATGATGCCTGCTTTGAAGATGTCAATGCAGCAGGGAATGCATTTGGGAACTGTGGGAAAGATGAACACGGCAACTACAAAAAGTGTGAGAAAAGGTATGTTTGCACTGATGCTAACAATCACTTAAAAGTTTTAGATACTTTAAGTTAAGTACGGTTGAACTATTTGAAGCAGAGGTGCTCAAATATCCTCATATCTTCTCCACCAGTATGATTATGATAGAGTGCAAGATAAGTATGGAGCTACAAGGCTGCAGCAAGCAGACAAACCTCTTCTAATTGCTGTGTAGTTCTGAGCCCAGCTCTATCTTGGTTGGACAGTCAGAGACACAGTCACATGGAATCGTTGGTGGTCTATGAGACACCGTTAACTTTAACGTGTTCTACTTGCTGCGTACATCATCCAAGCCAATTTTCCATTGTATGGGATGTCAAAACAGATCTGGGGTGCCTTTAGATACTTTAAAATTTGGCTAGTTTGCTTCTCTGAGTCGGGAATGTGGTTCAGGATTATTCTGTAGGTAAGTTTTCTTCAGTTTTTTTTTTTTTTTTTTATCTCCAAGGTTCTGGAGATTAAATGTAAAAGAATAAATATGCACGTCTTGCCCTTTTCTCTGTTTAATAGCATATTTAAAGCAAATATTATTATTTTTTTACTCAAATATTGGTTACAAAGATGCCTTTCTTTCTATCTATAAAAACCCATTAATACAGAAAAATCCTCCAAGTTATGGTAAAAAATTATCTATAACTCATGAAAACAATCTTTAATAAGCAGGGACAGAATAATGATAGATTTGTCTTTAGCATCATATATTCGCAATTAGCAGTTCACATCACAGCAATGTTTTCTGTGTGAATTCCCTGTAGTGTTAGTAAACCTTTACCTGTGAGGCGTCCTCAAGGATGTCAATATTTCATAGAGGATGAACACAAAGTAACTTTTCTACAATATCTAACTCTTTGTGCTAATACCACAGTATGAATGAAAAGCTGTCAACTCTGTCCAAGCAAATATTTTCTTTCAGCAGAAAACTTGTCGATCAAAAATTGTAAAATTTACCAGGACCTGGTCTGCAGCATAAAGCAAATAACACTTTAACCACTTAAAAGTGTTAGTAATTCAGTGTTATTTGCTATTTCTCACTGTAATATTTTCCCGTTCATACCAAGACACTTGTGCACCCATGGTCAGGGATTCTGAACACTCAGGCCACAGAGAGCTAAATTAGCCGTTTAGCAATGCAAATGAGCCAGTGGATTATAGTGCTTGATGTCTGTCTGCATGAGCCACTGATGCCTGAATCCATTACAAAGTTCCACATGAGAGATGGAGGTGTTACTGACTCACTGAATCGATTGAGGATATGTAAATGTGTCTGGTATTAAGACACCTGCACAGCAGCACTATCTGTCCTTGGCTTCTGATGCTAAGTTTCATTATGCAAAAAGTTTAGCTTGAATTAGAAGAAAAACTTCAACTTCAAGGGTTTGAAATAGTCTAACAACTAACTGGGAATGAGCCATTCAATAGACCTGGCTGTTGATCATTCAGAGCACAGGTATGACCTTGGCTCAGTCCTTCACTTCTTTGTCATGAACTCCTCACTCTAATAGAAAGCTTCTTTGTTTTAACATGCAGAAGTGTTTGCACTTCTTTCTCTTTTATGCACACACTGGCACACCAACAAGTGGTTCAGTGTCTGGCTCAAGGATTCAATGATATGTGCAGGGAGTGTGGCTAACTGCCCAACTGTTGAGCTCCTGATTTAGTGTGAGAGAGAGAGTGTGTGTGTGTGTGTGTGTGTGCGTGCATGCGCGCGCGTGCGTGCGTGCGTGCGTGCGTGCTTCCCTGCCCTAGTAGCAATAAGCTGTACAAGCCGGACTCGTTTGAGCGACTTTTTTCTGAACATTTGAGTTTCTACCTCCCGGCTTACATAAAGGCTACCTAGAACACTGATTGGTGGAAGTTATTGGGGGCAGGGCTGTCGAGGTCAAACACTTCTGCTTTGTGGCATAAACATTTTTTACAGATTTCTATGGTGTAATGAACAACTGAAACATCTGAAATCCTTTGCTGTCTTTATTAATAAACACATGGAATTTATTTGTAGCCATTATTTATAGTGTGGATCTCAACTTAAAAACGTACAGTTTTCTCTGATATGCTGGATGTTATCCAGACACTGACTGATATCTATATGATACACACACACACACACACACACACACGCACGCACGCACACACACACCCACACACACACACACACACATATAGATAGATAGACAGACAGATGATTAAAGGGAATTAAGCAAACATATTTAAAATTTTCCATTATAGCAGCTAGAAATTCCTTGATGTTTAGACCCAACTGACTGCACCAAGGAATTAGTTTTACCTCCTTTCTGTGCCTCAGTGTCTGAAAACAATTGACAATTCATATTTTGTGCTTGTTTTTCTACTTAGTGATGCCAAATGTGGCAAGATTCAGTGCCACAGTGCTGCCAAGAAGCCCAAAGGTACCAACGCCGTTTCCATCGACACAACCATCAAGACGGGCGGCATTGAGGTTAAGTGCCGTGGCACCTATGTTTACAGCACTCAGGACGGCCAGGGTGACCTGCCTGACCCCGGCCTCGTCATGACTGGCACCAAGTGTGGAGAGGGCAAGGTTGGTATACTCCTTATCAATTTTAACATGTGACCAGAATTCACATTTAAATTTAAAACCATTAGCTAGAAGGACAAAAATTGACTCGATAATAAACGCTCAATCTGAAACTAATAAAAGAAGAACAGTCCAAGGTGGTATATTGTGGTGTGTGCTTGTTTGCCCCATGTAAATGTTCACCTGATTTATGCACAAATTTGTTTTTTTTTCTAGGCTGCTGTCTTAAACTCTTGTTCAGTTGACAATCTGTTTGATTTAAAATACTTTTCAATTATTTGAAAGTAGGAGACATTTTGTTTTTCGGTTGTAGAAAAAATAAATCTGGCAAAATTACAAAACCCTATGTAAATGATCAGGTCTTTAATTAAAAACAGCATTATACTGTTACAGGGAGAATGAACGAAGCAGGTCTGGGAGCCCTAGTGCTTTAAAAAACTTTCTTCTGCAGGGAAATTTTGGCTCCTGCCATTGATATTTATTTTACTTTAAGGTGCATTAATAGCGTACCAAAGTCTTGTTGCCGACTAAGTGAACTAGTACTTCTAAAGGCAATTCTGGCTGTATGCATATAAATGTGTATGAGCAAAGTTGCACTAATTAACTTATTATTTCACCATTTGTTCCCTAACAGTTTTTGAATATTTGTATTATGTAGAAGGGTTTGTGCAGCCTAAAGATAATTTTCAACATTCTCTTTGCTTTTGGAGTAAACACACAGGGTTGTTTCTCAGCCCACCTCATACAAAACAAAATGCCATTAGTCCTGTGGGAGATTGATCAGTCTTAGCATTTTGTCTAATTAACATTATTCTGTCAATTTGATTTATTACGCAGCATGCAAACTAGAACACTGGGTTTTAAAGCAAAGCCATTTCTAGGCACAAAAACCCATAACTTTGTAAAGTAAAACTGATTATATATATATATATATATATATATATATATATATATATATATATATATATATATAAAAGGTCTGTATAAAATGTGGTGGTAATGCACCCTCTACCATTTCACCAGCAAAGTTCTTTTTTTCCCGTTTGTCTTATTTCCTTTTCCTCTGCATTACAATCCTCCCTTTTAAATTCCATTTCAGCTGGCGCTCCAAGGCCTGACTAGCGCTGCCTGAGTAATGTATAATGAATAGGCAGCAGATAATACTGTCTGCCATCTACCATGATGAATTCTGAGTCGTCTTATTGAGTTGAACTTTTCTCTGCAGTGAATGCACACAAGCTCTGCCTCTACTCACCCAGTCACATATAGATCAACTCTGCAAAGTTAATTTTATTGTTACCAATAACAGTACTAGTGCATAATAATATGCATATTAGCATTAGCACCAGCATAGAAAAACACAACCAAACCCTTCCCTCTGCAGGTGAGGGTAGATGTTTTCATGGCAGAGTTCCACTAAATGTTTATTTGAACAACAAAATGGACTGAATTTGTGTCAGATTGTCGTAGTCTGACTGACTTGCTTTTCTATGTCAGAAATATATTTGGTGATTGTTGTTAAGTTCAGCATATTTTATGGTAAGTCATTAGGAACCTCCCACAAAATTGTCTCACTTCCAAACAGCTGATGTATCCAAATGTAACTTTGTAATAAAACCAGAGATATAGGAATGATGGACAGCATTTTTCCAGTAATTGGAAACAATGTTCTCTATCAGATCTCTATGTGTGTAATGAATTAAAAGCAGAAATACCTTATCACTGTTTAGTTTTTAATGACTCATGAGATTATTGAGAGATGGACCAACTATGCTTCTAATATTAAGAACTCCTACCAAGAAGACTTGCCTGAGGAAAGTTGTTGCCATGTAGGGAAACATGAAATGTAACTTTTTAAACACTGTTTGCAGAAAGTCAGCAGGAGACTCTGGATGAAACTTGGGCTCTAATCACCACAACTGATCTTTCTGTATAATATAAACTTCACGTTGACCTCGGCTATCCACTCAAACGTAGTTTCTTTCTTTGGTTCTTTGAAGCATTGCTCCCTGATGTGAGTGGCTCGTCTCAGTAGGAGAACCGTTCCTTACCACAGTGGGTTCAAGTTTTGGAGGAACACTAAAGTAGACTTGAGCTGTGGACGGTTCATGAGTCCTACAACCCAAAGCATTTGTCTCTGAGCGTTTACTTTCTGATACCACAGCAGCTCTTTAGTGTTGTGGAGTTCAGGCCTTAGGTCACTACTGTCCTGACAGCAAACAGAAAAGCAGCTAAACATTAGCCAGTTGATCTTAATGCTGTCTACTGTTATTATGAACTAAAAGTAACTGACTTTACCTAAAGTAAATTATACTATCACTTCATAAGACGGAATTTCTAGTCATCTTTTGTGTCGCTGGTTTCTTAGAATTGGGGATGAAATCATTGGATAAAACATTTATAAAATTTTACACTATTTCTGAAATTTACATCTGGAAAATGCCCTCATCAAGATTTAAGACGATATTAAAAGAACTAATTAATATTCAAACAAGAAGAATGAGAAAGTAAAGTAGCCTTATGTAGTTAATTGTATATTTTGAAAGAGGTTTTATTACTGATTAGACATTTGATTAACTGAGACCAGCTGAGGTCAAACTGTTAATTAAAGTCCAGAAACCTATTTGAAGGTTTATCAGGTTGGATCGTTGTTAAATGATGGTTCCCTTTTGCCATGATGTGAAGAAAACATGATCAAAGCCAATAATCATTGCCTTATTAAACCTCAACACCTTAAAACACAGTTAGTGGAAAATGTCAATAGGGAAGTGTTCAGTTTAATCCGAATGTGGGAGTATCTGTTGGGCTTTCCTGTTATGAAACAGTTTGTTTCAGTGCTGATTACTGTGATCAGATGTAACTCCAGGGAAATAAGCTGTAAACTGAGGGGAAAATATTGAAACTGCATTACTGCTTAAAAAATGGAAGAAAAAAAAAAGACCCTCTGTTTAGTCATTTTGTTTGTTAGAACAGTATATTTTCTACAGTAAGGATGCTGGTAGGTAAATGAGGCATGTTCCTGATTTCATCTAACACAACTAGACGTTCCAAAAGCATATCTGTAAAACTGCTCTTTTAATTAAAGATGCTGGTACCATTTCCTGATTTCCATAGGCATACAAGTTGTCCCAGAGCCCAAGGGTGCAAACACAAGGCTGATCAAAGTCTGTATAAGTGTGTGCTGTCATCTTTATCACAGTCTGTGATCTTTCTGCTTGTGTTCTTCCAGGTGTGCAGAGACCGCAAATGCCAAAATGCCTCTTTTACCGAGCTGGAGTCTTGTCTTGCAAACTGTCACGGCAATGGGGTATTCGCACAGTCACACCAACATGCACACGCACGCACACGGTGTCATGCAACATACTTAACTCACTTAGTTTCCAGGCACATCTACCTAATCTTGTTGTCTCTCTGTGTCCTTGGGCAAAGGTAGCTCTCTGCTCTGCTTTCACCAAATCTGTTGTTAAAGTCAAGAAAATAGATGACTGGAACACAACAGCAACTGAAGTGATGAACTATTCATTGGAACAGTACAAGCAAGCTTGAGGCAGATAAGGAGGGAGCATACATAGTTTATGAGTCTGTAACCAAGCTTTGGGAAGGAGAGTTTGGGGCTGAATCTATCACTTTCTTGGCCACAAGATAAGACTGATTTATCAAGGAATTAGCTCATGGGAATTTGACCTCCAA
This sequence comes from Alfaro cultratus, assembly GCA_903066825.1. Lineage (NCBI taxonomy): Eukaryota > Metazoa > Chordata > Actinopteri > Cyprinodontiformes > Poeciliidae > Alfaro > Alfaro cultratus. Next base: position 6,262 of record CAEFZX010030468.1, on the reverse strand, counting down.
CAGTATTTATTGCCTGAGGTGTACCAATGGTAAAGCTTCATTAAGGGATCCTAAAAAATAAAATGCTGATGCAAATGTGTCTGATACAGGGAGAGTCTGGATCAAATATTAATTAATCATAAAACCTTTCCCTACATTTTAAAGTGGAACTTATGACAAAATAGAATCTGTTGGACTGACTCTTGTTCTGTGACGTAACCCGGCAAATTCTTTGGGTTATGCTTCAACAACTTTTATCAGTTTTTCAGTCAGTTTGTAGATTTGATTCAGATTATATATACGCACTGAATTATTCTCTCTCTTAATATTTCCATTTATTTAGTTACAGTTGAAAACAGATTTTTGCATACTATATGAGAACAGTTGCCTTTTCAATGTATGACAAAATCAGGTTCAAATTTTCCTTTTAGATCAGTTGGAATTACTAACATTATTAATATTAACATTATTAAGATTTGTTAAATGCCAACATAATGAAGAGGAGAGTTTTGAGTGATGTCTTTTCTTATTTTTGTGTGTTAATACAAAGTAATAAAAGTTACATTGTCAAAAAAAAAAAAGTCAAAAGTTTCCAATTTGGTAGCATAAATTTATTGTATCTATCAAAAACATTATCTTTGTTGGCGTTAACCCACTTTGTAACGAAATTGGTGGTGTACTCAGGGTCCTTGTCCATTTGGAAAACCCCATTTGTGCCTAAATATTAACTTCCTGGGTGTTTTACACATACAGGAAGTATGTTCCCCACCAAACCAGTTCCAGTGCTTACCGTGTTCATAAAGGGTGTAGCCTCCCCTCAGACACCTGTCTAAATGTCATGTCTGAGGTTGTACTGAAATATGTGAATTTCCCTCTGGGGTTAATAAAATTAATTCATTGATTCATTTACCAAGCAGCAATAAGATGTTGGCTTAGCATCAGAGATCTTTCTACTAAAGTTCCTGTTTCAACCCCCAGAAAGGAAAATGTGCAATAAAGGCAAGCATTTTTTGTGCAATCATGAACAATTAGGCTAATTATTCTAAAGACATAAAGTCATAAATACTATATTTGTGCTTGTGCCATTCAAAGGAATGAGCTAACTTTGTCTGACCTACTTTGTGTTTTAAGTTGTTCTGCAGTTTGCTTTGACCCTAAGCATTTCAAGCTGACTCTCTCCTTCTCTCATTTACAGCACTATATAAAGGGATAATTGGCTTTAACACTAGCCAAGTCTGTTGTTTAACTAGGATTTGAAATAATGAGTAAAATAATAAAATCTCACTTCTATTCTCTCCTCTTTTAATCCCTTTCACCAAGTACTTTGTTATTTTATGCCGTTTGTCCTCTGTGTCTCCTCCTCTCGGTGTAACAATACATGCATAATGGAAATGACTTTCGGCAAAGAATATTCTAAATATACACGTTTTCCCTCCTAGTAGCGCAGGCTTTTCTCAAGTCTTAGGATCCATTTTTAATTCCATATTATCTGTTGATCCTCAGGCTTATGGAGTATGATTGATATTCATGCAAATTAAAAGTAGTACTAAGCTGCAGGAATACACTCCTCATTTGGATCTTAGAAAGAAATTCATTCAACAAAAACAGAAGCTCAGTCTGGTTGTGATTTTTATGTATCTACTATATCAACAAGGCCCTCTGAATGTTAAATAGATGTTAAGAATCAAAGAGTTGAATATGTGTTGAGTCTCTACATATTAGTCAAGTTTAAACTAAAACTGTTTGATTTTTTATTTTTATTTTTTTTATTTTTTACAATTATTAAGGAGAAAGACTGCTTCCTATTTTTGGAGCAGCCCAGCCAGGATCCTAATTTGAATCCTGATATGCGTCTTTTTCACCGTCTTGGCTCTACTTGACTTGCTTTGCAAGTGTTTCCACTGGCTTTTTTTTCGAGGCTGCCCCTGCTTTTTAGGTCCCTGCTTTGGATGAGGGCCAGCCGGGCCGGCCCTGCTTTCGTGGGTGACGCAAGCTTCGCTCCTGTTCACTGATTGGGCGTGGGCAGATGGAGTAGCAAAGAGAGAAGAAAAACAAAGACGCAACATTTCAAACTCGCTGCAACACGAAAGTGATGGAAGTTAGGGATATGAAGAACTCTGGACTGAACTCTTACATTCATTTTCATGTCTGGTATTAAAGTAGTTCTGGGTGTCAGGCCTTGTTTCTGTAACAAAGTAAATGGAAAGAGTGAAAAAAAATCTGAACAAAAGTCAGAAATCCAATCCAGCTGTAGCCAGTAAAAAAATTACAACTAAAACAAATTACCACAGATTAAATTTGACCGATTTAATAAGACTGATTTTCTTATTTGTTCATTTTCATTTCCATTTAATTAAGAAAAGAATGGAATAACATGCTCTGTTGTATTGTAATAAATCCAAAATGACAGCACCAGCTTCATTAGATTCTGCCTTTGGCCACTGAAACCAATCAGTGTGTTAATATTCTGATCAGTTGAGCTCCAGGTTTGAAATGTTTCAAATGTTGAAACTCATTTCCACACAGAGCCTTGTTCCACTTTCTGGCTACAGCTTCACAGAAAGATTGTTCAGATGATTTGTTTGTTCTTTTATTACTAGAGTTTATTGTTTAAGTTTGCTCCTTTTTGCCAGATCTTACATGTCTTATTATAGTTTGGACATGTTTCTTTAGGTTTGTTTGATGTTTATAACAGTTGCAGTTGTCTCTGCTCTGTTCATCTGTCCCACTCATCAGCACAGCTGTTATCCATCACCTCATCCTTCTCTACTGCTGCTCTCCCACAACTCTTCCCACTTCCCTCTGACTAGCTCCTCTGCTTCCCTGTCAATTTCCACTCATTCCTCAATCATAAAATCTTAGTTATGTCAGTTCTGTGACTATGACTGTTATACAAAGAACATGTTTCCAAATGTAACCTGCATTTTTGCAGGTTACATTTGCCAAAAAAAACCCTCTATTCTGAGGTATTTTTATTTATAGTAAACAAATTTAGCCAGAAAAATTACCTTTCCAGATATATTACTAGGACACAAACAAGTCAGTAATGGCTTTATGTGAGTGGTATAGACGAGAACACATTAGCATGAATTCACACGAACATTGAGCTTCATTCAGTCACTAATCCTGAAACTGAAAGGCAATCTCCTGTATTTAGACAGTATTTTGCTCCACAAACATAAATATACAAAGTCTAAACAGTGAACAACTTTAACCAAACCTTTCTGATGTCTTCTGTAGGTGTGTAACAGCAATGGGAACTGCCACTGTGACAAAGGCTGGGCTCCTCCCTTCTGTGAGAAGCCTGGCCTGGGCGGCAGCGTGGACAGTGGACCTGTGCAGAATAATAGTGAGTAAATATTGATGTATTCTGTTTCTGATTTGATCCCATTTAAACATTTCAAATGACCAGTCAACCCTGGGATTACATATAATGTCCAGCTCTGACAAATGAACAAAGACAGAAGAAATCTGTAAGAAAGCAAATTCCTTAAATAAATTTTCTTCTACATTAAGATATAATGTTGCTCTTTCTTTAACTCATATATGTCTTCCCAAGCCAGGTTCAGATATCACTGGCATTAATTAAATTAAACTCATTTGCACATGCAAAAAATATCATCAGAAGTCTTTGATCAGAGTGGATCCTTCTACACACAGAGATGTCTTTCTTGTTATGGAGGCGTGTCCGTTTCCTGGATTTGTTTTCAGTCAGTGTGTGTGTGTGCGTGCGTGCGTCTGTGTGTGTGGGTGTGTGTGTGCGTGTGGGTGTGTGTGTGCGTGTGGGTGTGCGTGCGTGCGTGTGTGTGTCCACAGATCAGGTCGGTTTGGTGGTGGGTCTGCTGTTCGCCTTCCTGGTGGTCCTTCCTGCAGTGTTGCTCCTCTTCTACTGCTACAGAGTCAAGACTTCATTCTACCACAAGTGGATTTCACAGAGAGAGCAGAACAAAAAGAACAAGTACTGTCTCCCTGTCATGTCCTCTCTGTCATGTCCTCTCTGTCATGTCCTGTCTGTCTGTCTGTCTGTCTGTCTGTCCATCACTGTGTTCTTGATTCCCCTGGATACTGAGCATCCAAGGGATCTAAAATTTCACAAAACATTTTGTCTCATCCAACAGATTGACTGAATTTGACTGATATTTACCAAATTTTGAATATTGGTCATTGACTGAAACTTCAAGAACTACTTACTGGCCTCTGGTCAGATGAGTGGCCAGAGGCCAGATTAATGATTATCCATCAGTCAGCTGTAGTTTAATGAGTAACTCTATCTGCCAACTTGCTTCAGTTGTTTAAATTGTAAAAATAAAAAAAAACATTAACTCGTGATTAATCACAAACATTTAACAGATAAGTCAAACTACCTATTTCGAGACTGCTGAGATTTGCCTTGTTCACAGCAGAGCTTTATGGGCTTAACACATGGAGAACAATGTGTTCTTTCACAAAAGTGAAAGTTTTAAACATCCTTGTGTAGCGTCACCAACCCACATGCTCCTACTTGGAGAAGCTCAAAATTTCACATGAACTACACCATTCGGCTCATCGCACCAGTTCAGTAGGTAATGAATAGAAACATGTTTGTTTTGAGACAATAAAATATATTTTTCCAATTTTTTTGTCAGAACATGAATACAGAGGCAGTTTTTGATATGGGCTAAATAGGCAGTTTCCCTGGGCGTCATCAGAGAGGGGTGGGGCACTCAAAAATTAGAAAATAAAATCTGTCAGTTGTCCCCTGAACAGGCTTACAACTACTTGTATATATGTGTTGCTATCGAGTATTGGGAGACTACAGTACTTGCTGTCTTGTGCTACAAAAAAAACAAGCACATAATTGCTTGCATTTTAATTGGCTGGAGTGCGGCAGGAGGATGGGCTTGCCCAGGGCACTATTCAAGATCCATAGCTGTATGCATATTTATATATGAAGCTTAAATGTTAGGCATAGTGATTAATTGTGATTTATTACAGCGCCAGAGTGTGATTAATCTGAGTAATTTTTTAAATTGATTGACAGCACTAATAAAAACACAGATAACCTTTTTTTTTCACTGACATATCAGACTAATTTTCCTGTTCTGAGTCAATTCTGATTACAAAAACAATGTGTTTGCTAAAGGCCAGAATAATGAGATTTTTAAGAGTATTTTCCTTTTTGCTTAGTACAGAAGCATTTAACTGCCTGCTTGGAAATAAATTTAGAAGCAGTGTCATTTAAAGGAGAGATTTTATTTAGAGTAGAAAGTTTCTCATTACATAAGAATAAGAAAATGTTTTCATTATAACAAGATGAAAAAATTGTTAAAATGAGAAACTGTCTCATTATAACGGGACAAGTTTTATTTCAAGTTATAATTAGAAAGTTTCTGGTTAAACGAGATGTAAATATACATTCCTCTGATGGATTAAGACTTGTTAAAAGTGGCCCGCTTTTCACCGTTTCATCTAAGACATCTAAAAATCCCAAAAGTGTTGCTGTTTAACTATTGCAAATTTTCTATTTAAAATAGCAGATATTTTGGCTTAACTGAGAAATAAACCTTGTTACCTGTTTTTAGAATCTTGTTAGAAAAAGAACATTTTTTTGTTTTATCAAGATACTGGATAAGCTCGGGCAGTTAAGCGTTCCCATAACATTGGCCCTGTTTACGCAAAGATTTTTTCAAAAGCATTTTTTGTTGGGTATTAAGAAAAAATTGCGTTTTTACAACAGCTAAATAAAAACTGCCCATGTTCAGCTGAAAACGTAAATAGCACTCCATACAATGTAGTGCGCATGCCAGACCTATAGGTGGCGTGTGAGCTGTCTGATCCAGAGGTGTGTGTTCTTAACCCTTTGCTTGTACAGAGCTGAGTATATGATCTATATTTCTTCACTGACAGCATAAATGTCAGTGAGCAATGAACAGAGATTTCCTCAACATGGCAATAATCTCAAGCGGCGCAGCATGAGTGCAGAACGTGAGAAGATGTGACTGATGTCATGGTTTCCAAATGTTTTCTTGCATTGCATATCTAGAAAGTTTCACTATGGAGCCAGTTAATGAAAATTTGTGTTTTTATTTAGCCAAATACAATGTTGCCATGTGAATGAGCACTGTAAAAATAATTAAGGTGGTTAAACTTAAAAACTTGAGTTCAGTGGCTGCCTTAAAAACACAAGCGCAACTTGTGTTTTGTTAACAATGTTAACAAAACATTGAAATGTTTTGTTCCAACTTAGGATGGCAAGCTAGAAAAGTAGCCCAATTGCTGATAATTCATTGTTTAAATATGATAC
>CAEFZX010030467.1:0-10457 GCA_903066825.1 Alfaro cultratus | reverse complement strand
TTCTCCGTAATTATTTTTGTGTGTTTGTGAGATATATATATATATATATATATATATATATATATATATATATATATATATATATATATATATAAAGATATTCTTTTTGTAAAAATTTTGGGAAAATTCCATAATACTGTTTTATTTTTTTACTAAATCATATTATATGTGGAGTATCTCATATCGTCTCGATCTAGGAAAAAAAAAAATGCATTGTTGTTCTCATTAAGCGTTTATGTGAACCGTTTTAGTGAAAAGACAAGAACAGGCAGCCCTGATAATCTGTGCCTCATAGAAAATCACACGAAGATGATATCTGAAAAGCACAAATTGTCACAAAGACCTGGGGGGAAAAAATCAACGCACGTCTCTACCTGTGGCAGCTGCGGCCCAAGTATCAGATGAGTCAAATCCTCTGTGCTGTGATTATTCAATCAAAGTAGAAAATGTGCAGATCAATTAGCCAGAGATCGGAATTGGAAGCTTTTTCTCTGATCAGTTCTGATCGGTGATCAGTAGCTCAGACAGTGAAAAATGACCTTTCCTCTTTTTCGAAGTGTTTTAAAATTAAGAAGCCATTTTAGCCTATAAATGTAACAGCTACAATGAAGAACTTGATGCACTTTTTCAGTTTACAATCAATCTGCTAAACACTGCACTTTAATGCATATGTGGTCATTTTCTGTTGGCCGCAGTCAAACAATATGTGCTACTTTTTATTTTTGTTTTCTAAAAATACAGCTTGTCAAAACTGGAATAGGCAGATCAGACTCTGTATCAACCAACATGAGTCTGATTGGTGCATCTCTGAACCAAATGTAGGAGAAAAATGACTATAAATTGCCTCAGTTTGCTTCAATACAAAGGCAAGCCCCATATTAGGGCACCGTGTGTGTGTGTGTGTGTCTGTGTGTGTGTGTTTCAAAAGCCACCAGCAGAGGGCACTGTTACTCTTGGAGGCACCAAGAAGCAATTTGAGATCCTGGCGGTTCCTGACACAGACCTTCACTAACGTCACATCAGCCACGCAGAATGAATTAAGACGCTCTCCACATCTGTTAAACATCAGTACCACGAGTTTCTGTCTGGGAGCTCCTCTATGTTTAAAACAAAGTAAAAACAAACAACAGTTCAGCTTCAGAGTGCGAGTCCACGGCTACATAATTGCGTTTTTTGTTGTTTTGTCTTGTTTTTTTTTTGTTATTTTATGGCTAACAGGTGATCAGGACGGAGTCACTCGTTAAAGGGAGGGCGGCGGCCGAGCAGGCATCGAAAAACAAGCCTCCGTTTAATGCTTGAGGAGGTTTCTATTGCTCTGAAAGTGAGACGTCTGAGAAGGTAACCGATGAGAGCGAACACCAGGACACAAGGTGTATAAATATATTGAATGGCTTCGACAGGTGAATATGGACAGCGAGAGAGAGAAAGAGAGAGGAAAAACACTTGGAACACGCCCAAAACTTCATGTCTGATTAACAAATACGCTGGATTTTCAAAGAAAATTACTTATGGATGAGGGATAAAGGTCGAAGCAACATCCTGGGTTATAAATAAACACATTTCTTTAAATAGGCTCTGAGAGATGTACACATGTATTGCAACAAATACATGAATAAAAACGTCTAACGGCGTGTCAGTACGTCAGATAAATACTGTTGAAAGTTCTCCCCGTGACACAAAGTTTACCCAGCAGTGTTCTTTGTTTGTTTAGTTTTGTTTTTTGTGTCTCTGGTTTCATGAAAATATAGAAATCTGTTTTGTCATTCATGAAAAAAAGCAATACAAAGGTCACTTAAAAAGGAGACAGAGGCAAAAGGTCCAGAGAGAAAAGCATCAGTAGGGAACTTTCGTCCCATCCGGATCCTCCGAAGCATGCCGAGGCGTTTCCCCCGCTGCTAGTCGAGGGGTCCCTGGAAGATGAGTCTGATGTAGCCCTGCTCACCGCTCAGCTGCTGGGCGCAGAAAGGACAGGCGGCGTGGAAGGTGTGGGTGCCGTGCGGGAGTGGGATCTGGCTCCAGAAGGTTGCCGTTTTCTCCGAGCAGACGTGTCCGCAGGGGCTGAAGGTGTGTGTGGGCGGAGCGGCGTCGACGTAGAAGCCCGCCTCGCAGCCCAGCCACAGCGGCACGTAGGGGCCCTTCGCCCGGCACATGGGGCACTCTCGCAGCCGGCCCTCCCGGCCCTCCCTCTCCTCGCGGTGGTTCCCCCAGTTGTGGTAGCCGTGCACGTGGCCGCACTGCAGGTAGACCCAGGGCTGCTTCTCGTCGGGCGTGTCTTTGCGGCGCATGGAGGGGAAAGCCAGCGTGTTGAATCCCACGGGGCACTGCGGGCGGGCCGCGTTGATCTCCTGCCGCAGCGCCTCAAGGTGTTTGAGGGTGGGGGTGCGGGAGAGGCCCTCAGCCGTGCGCCACAGCAGGGTGGCGCCACAGAGGTCGATGAGCGAGCCGTCGACGAGCTCCTGGCTCTCGGTCTCCACCTGGAACACAACGTGACAGCAGGTCATACTGGGCTCGACACACGAGGGGTGAACCCAACACAAGGGACACTACAGCAACTGAAGTTGAAAATTGTTTCAATTTTCTTAAGCTTGAATATGAGTGCTCAGCTCGAAATTTCACATGCATGAATTTTGCCAGTCGCTTGGCTGGAGGTGGATAAACATATGTCGCCTCATTGAAGTTTCATAGGAAATGAACGGAGAGGGAGCAACGTCACCTTTTCTGTGCCCTGTTCACAGAGATCATCCTGCTTCAACTTGAAACACAACATCGGACCTCCAGAAAGGTGAAGATAGAGCCGACTGACACATGATGATTGTCTGATGTGCGTCCCAGTAAAGTTGTTATGTTTGATTAGCTCATATTTGTCAGTAACTAAGTTTAAAAACTAACACCAGCACATGGCATGCCTCCCCAAATCGTTGAAGACTGGAAATTTCCCACTTGGATCACATGCAGCTGGGATTCTACGTCTCTCCATTCTTCCTCCTCTGGGACCTCGATTGCCAAACAAAATGTACTTAAGTCTAAAAATAGGACTTAGAGAGTAAAAGTCAACTCTTTGTTTTCTTCTTACCCCAAGAAATTTGTTTTTACACAGTCTCTGGTTCTGGAGTGGTATTAAATGAGTCACTTGTAGACCATCTGCATGTGGTCAGTCTTGACGATCCGACTTCAGCTGCAGTCCATAACTTTTAAATCTCCCTTAACCCCTTGATCAGGCTTTGGTTTCCAATGCTATCGAGAAAAGCTGTTCTCTTGTATTTTCAATCGTTATGTTTCTCTTCGCCTCAACTTTCCATTAGTGTGCTTGATACATACCAAAGCACACTAAGCGGGGACACGTGGAGTGTGTACATCATCACATCTCGCAAACGTCCAGCCAACGCTCAAGTCAGTGTTCGCTGAAAGTCCGCGGACATCATCCGCCGGACATTTATGGTATGTCCAAATTCAGCGGCTGCATCCGTCAAAGGCAGGATTTGTCTGAATTTGCTGAGTCTATGTAGCCGGACCCATCCTACGTAGACTCGGTCCTTCGAAGGGGTCCAGACACAGCTTTAATGGTGTTTTATTTTGAGTCAAAATAAAATCTCGTCTGTCGTTATGAGTGCACAATGCTAGTTCATTCTGAACAGCCAGGCTTCTGTGTTGTGCCCCTACTTTGTATAAATGTCTACTCACCAGTGTCCATTCATTGTATTTAGTGATATTTAGTCATGTAGGCCATGACTAAATTTCCCTTCTGTTTTTTGGTCTTACTAAATATTCCAATATTCTGAGAAGTTGAATTTTGGCTTTTCAGCTATAATCTAGCTGAAAACCCAAATCTAATCACTTGATTTACTCTATGTGTAATGAATCCAAATAAATTTCTTTCTTAATTAGAGTTAATTTACTGAAATAAATAGACTTTGCTACAATAATCTCTCCTGATAATCCTCAAAAATACAAACTTTTCATTTGTCATTTAACTATGCATTCTTAATGAGATTTAAACAGAAATCAGAAATGATTAGTATTTTATGATATTATTTTCAGCTTGTACAAGAAAATCTGGTTTCTTAGAATCAAAAGCTAGTGAACTTTGGTTTGGTGTCAGATCTGTTATGTCTGCAGTACCACTGCGAGCGCAGCAGGTGGCAGTGCAACAAAGCCGTCCCTAAGGCTGGAGACGAATGCTGGCCTGTCAGAGGTGCAGGAAAAGTGACAGCTGGAGGGAAGATGACACGAGGAAGCTGAAATCCACGCCGCTGGACGGTGAAGCAGACAGCTGCTGGAAATGTCTGGATGAACTCAATGTTGAGGGACAACTCAGTCAGGATGTGTGAGATCAGACGGAGCGGAAAAACTCCATGTTTAGATAACCGGAGTAACATGAGGAGGGGGAAGACGGAAAATGGAGGTGGAAAAAAAGAAGGGAGACAGAGATAAGAAGAGGAAGCACTTCCAGGTGTTTGTGTTGAGGTTACTATGGCTCTCATGTTGGCCAGGGAAGAACATCCAGTCTTCATTACAGACACATAGGCATTAGTACAGAAAGACGTTTAAGTTTCTGCTGTTGAAAATGACCCGACTCATGGAACAGAAGGTCACGCCTTTTAATTTGTTCACCTACAAAACACTCCAAAACAACGGCAGATTGAGAAACGTCCTCAGTCAGTCTGAACACTCAGATGTGTGATCTATGTAAACCTCAGCTTTTCCCCATTCTCACACATTTGATCAAATTAGACCAACGCAGTTCATTTACCAGCTGTTTCCACTGACCATATAATTACGCAATTTGACATTTTGAAAATAAACACGCTTCATGGGAACACAGCAATTATTAACCAACTAGTACATTGGATAAAAAAAGTTTTGACGATAGGATGAGTTGATTTTTTTGGCTGTATTGAAATTGGTTTATTTTTTTTCGCACCACCTGAGTCACGTGATCAACAACAGGATGTTGCCACTGGAGCAAACCACAAAGAAGAAGAGGACAGGAAGTAGTATATGCTGATGATGCAGTAATGTTTTTTGCGATGCAAACAGTGGAAGATAAAATAAAAATACATACTTTTTTTTTCATCAATAACATTCAGAATTACAAAAAACCTTCAGAGATGTTGGTCTTGTAGTTTAAGGACAATTGAACTGTGAAACAAGGAGAGGTGGACGTAGTTGGAGATGGGGGAGCTGTTAATTTGAGAACTGGTGGGACATTAATAAGTTGATATTGTAGAGGAGGGAATGAAACAACCTAATTAAGACCACCGGCATCTTGAGTGTAGTCAGATAAGCGAGTCATGGCTGCGAAGGTGAGCGGCTGTGATTGGCTGAGAGACAGCTGGAGGATCCCTCGAAAGATCGTGTTACTCACAGTTTTGTCTGGCAGACTGTTGCTTGGGAGATGGCATGAAGATAAAGGTAAAGGTTTGACTGGGCACGGTCAGGTATAAGTGTATGATAAGCAAAGTGTAAGAGCTTTTTTCTGGGTTAATCTGAATTTTCTGCAAATGAGCTAGTCGTTTACCTCTAATATCTCTCGCAGCAATATTTTACGCCACTGCAGGCAACAGTTTTAAGCTGAAAACTTTCTAACAACAGAAACACGAAGAGACAGAAAAATACTTCCCATCACGGCCGCGCTAAGTTTATATAGACGATCTCACCATTTTGCCCCGCTGCTGCGCTGAGCGGGTCTCTCGCAGGGTGAAGACGTTCCCACAGACCGAGATCTCCCTCCATACTCCCGGTTTGGAGTCCTGCATAAAGCCGTTGCGAGGGTGCATCACCAGGACGCCGTTGGTGGTCAACCCGTCCATCTGTCCGTCGGACGTCTTCCACTTCGCAGCTTTCTCCTGATGTGAAAATTGATGTAGAAAATCACTGGTTATCCGGCCTGAAGCGCCACATTTTCACACCAGGGAGGAGCTATTTAAATAAAGATCTAAAAATGTTTTATGTATGGAGTCGCGTTGTGTTTTTCTGACTTGCATGTGAAGATGAGACGGCGCTTACCCCTAGGAATATGTTCTTCGAGGAGTCAAAGCCCGCGGCGTAGATGCGAGCTGTGTAAGGCGGCGTGCGCTGGCACATGATGCGGCATGCGAAGCGGGAGATGGTGCTCTGGACCGACTGAGTGTCTGAGTTGCTCTGGCTGCCGGCCACTGTGTCCGTCACCACGAAGTCTATCGGACTCTCTGTCGATCGGCCGATCTGGCGACAGGTAGAAAGAAACTGAGAACATCTATGAGGCAAATGTGTTCAGCTTTTCATTTGAAGAAGCTGAGAATAACAAGCGTAAGAAAACCACAATGCTTGTAGAGGTAAAAATGAGCTGGTGTCGTAGGAAAGTACAAAGAAAATGACATGTAATTTATTTGATTTTGTTGTATTTCTAAGAGCAGGATAACCTTGACTTTGTGCTGCGCTACCAGGCACTTTGTTGCCCCTGACAGCGACCTGCATCATCACTGTACCAAAATAACACGGCAACAGACTCTCACAGTGTTACTGCTACCCAAGCAAAGAGTAGGGTAATTTTAGAAAATGCTCTGAATATATTTTAGAACCCACCCCTTCCAAGTTTGAACATGTTTTGCATGTTTCACATCAAAAATGCTCACCTTTAAAAAATGTGTTGCTGTGTTTGCCGTTGATCAGAAAAAAAACCAAAACTCATTTATCGTATTATCGTATTTTGTCATTTTGCTCCATTTTTTTTACATTTTTGAGGAACAAAAATCTGTGACAGGTACAGAGTTTGTCTAGTTGACCTGTTTTCTGCCACTCCTAAGGTCAAGAATGACTAACAACCAAAATGGACTAAAAGCTCTACTTGCAGCCACAACAGAGGAGTTTCAGGCCGGATGCCCTAATTGACGACTGGCTAATCTAGGGGTCAGCAGTCTTTACAATCCAAGGAACCGTTTTTAGCATCACTCCTGCTAAATAGCTGCTGTAAACACAAAATCTACCACTTCTTATTGGTAACTTAAGGAACCGCAATTTCACGTCAAACTTCAAGTTTTAGACCAAATGAAAAAACTTCAAGTTTTTGACAAGAAAATGAGGAAAGTATTGTCTTGAATACATTAATAAAGTTAGAATTTCTTCAATATCTAAATTTAGCTCCAATAAAGGTAGAAAATGAGGAGGAGGAGCTGTGGCCCTGCTCTCTGTGAGGCTACACCATCTCTCCACTGTCGTGAATGCTAAGGCTAGTTAGCATGGCCACCACTTCCTACCTCCAGCTGGACAGGTCTGACTGAACTTTGCCGCATTTGCTTTAAGACTCCACGGCTCTTTGTGACGTAAACGCTGTCTCATCTCAATCTTTAACATCCTGTTTGAAAACCTCTGCACAAACCAGCTTTGTTATATAGATCCCAATTAACTGCTGCGTGTAAATTAAGCAGAGAGGTGGAAAAAATGAAATAAATAAATAAATAAAGGTTGTAAATTGGCTGTAAAACTCCAGGCTTAGTGATAAAATCTGGGCTGTTTTACCTGGAACATATCAGTATTGCTGTCATGAGTGTACTCCACCACCACCGTCTGGGCTCGGGACAGAGTGTAAGAGATGCTGTGCTGGTCTTTGTTGCTTATGGCCTGATGGGACACAAGGAAGGGATGATGGATGACAACAGAGGCAGAGAATGGAGAGAAGAAGGCAAAACTAACTGCAGACGCTGTCACAATAACTCATTAGAAGACTTGAACATGGTTGGCTAGAAAAAGAGCTCAGTTTCCAGAGAACAACAGATGTCAGAAGTGCCGTCACGAACTGGAGCAAACCCTAGACCACCCACACGACTAAAGAGGTCAACGACTCTTCCAGATTCTTTGAGATGTTGCACACAACAAGCCTTTAGTTTCGCTGAAGTGAGAGCGTAGAAGTGTGTCCACAGTCGGCACACCGATTACAGATGTTAAACCATAAAATAAAAAATTTTTAATAATGAAAATAAAAACCCTGAAAGATGTCCCTCATTTATTCCCTTTCTCTGACCATTTAACAGATTCGGAGGATTTCCGATGATGGAAACATGTGCTTCCCAGGACTTTGCAGGAAAACGCTCCGTTACCTTCCACTGAACCGCTCACTTATTTCCCTTATAAAACCTTCACAGTGTTCCAGTTAAACGCCGCGTTAAAACGCCCTCCTTCTACCGGCCTGTATTTGCCGTCACAGTGAGCTTCTCTGAGTTCCTGTCTTTTAAAATCACAAAGCAAACAAGTGGTGGAGAGTCCAGCTTTGTGTGTTTTTGACAGCTTAAAACAAAAACGGTTTTAAGCTGTCCTCTCTCTCCAAGGAGCCACTCTTTCTTCCTCTTAAAATGGTCTTCAGGCTTTCTGAAGGTCTTCCAAAGTTTTTCTTTGAACTTCCCTGCCCACACATTTCGAACACAGCACCTGGCGATGAAAGTCGGTGCTGAAGAACAAAGAAATTGGACAGATGGCAAACAAAAAAAGAAATATCAAGGCTATAAATCTACTGTATCTACAGGAGATTAAACTGGGAAAAAAAAATTTTTTTTTCAGCATTTATTTATTTGGGATTAACCTTGATGGAGCTAAAATCCTATTTTCTTCTATCAAGCAGTTATCTGTGGCATTTCTTATATAGACTATAGAACTGGCAACAAATTACATCTTTGTCAACTTCTGGAAACAAACAGCCAGTTAAAGCAGGTTATTTTCTAAGATGCTGGTCTCCTGTCAATAGAGCATTTGTTTATTTGTTGAGCTTTAGAAGCTTTTTATGGCTAAAAGATTCCCAGATCATATTTAGACATCTTAGTACTCAACGTGAATCAAATTGCCAATGGTTTTATCGACAAATGTAGCTCAGTTAATATTCTACTCCGTACGTAGGAGGCTGGGCGGTTCCTTACCAGGTGCTAACCAGAAGCCATTCTCCTGGGTCTTTCTCAGATATAGTTAACCGAATCCCTCAATCATGTATTCCTTAAAAAAAATCCACTGAATCGCACTTAGTCTGACCTCTCACCCAGAACCAGTTTGCCATGGGAGACCCTACCAGGGGCAAAAACTGCCCCAGACAACATAGCTTCTGGGGTCCTTGAGGCACTCAAACCCCTCCACCACGGTAAGGTGGCGATTCGAGGAGGGGACTGTCAGATTTAGAAGTGAGCTCACTCCGTTTGTGTCCTGGACAGGAAACAGTGACTTAGATGCTCAGCCAGCGTTGAAAGGCGCTCAAGAGGCTTTGGGGCAAATGGGTAAATACCTAACGGCTATCTTAGGTACACCTCAAAGTTTCTACCTGCAGGAGAGCTGGGAAGAGGGTCAAGAGATCTCTTCATAAGGTATTGCTTCAACGATGGAAGAATCTGTTGGTTGGGCTGATAGTTACATGATTGGATGGACATGGTCAGTGTTTGGACAGAAAAAGAGCAAAGAAGCAGCTGAAGACCAAAGAAAAGCTTCCAAAGAGATTCAAACCAGCTTTGAAACCTCTTTTCTTTAGAAAAGGAGCCAAAAGGAGTAGGGGCCATTGGCAGAAAAACATGAAAGACGTAAGGTAACAATGAAAAGATCACTAAAACAGGAAAAGATCCCCAAAAATACTAACCCTGAATAAAAATCATTAGAGATGCACCAAAAATCCCGCTTGATTGGCCCTGACTGGTGACCAATTAGTTAGAAATTTACAAAATTATCTTTCGACCACTGAACGCACCATAGGTAAGAGCTAAGCGTTAGCAAGAGAGACAGCTGCTTTGGTAATGCTAGCCTTACTAACCGCTAATATAAGACAGCAAAGACAATTTAAAATGTCATTTTGCCTACTTTCTAAAACAGTAAAACCATATTTTGTAGTAGCTACTATTTCGTATGTTACAGTACTTAATGAGATGTTTCTTTAAATTGTTACTGGCAGATCAAAACCTGACAAACCCCAGACATCAGAAACCAGCCACAAAAATCTGATACATTATTCATACACCAGACAGTTTTAGGTTTTAATCGACATTTTAATTTTACCAACATGTTTCTTCTGACTGGGAGTAATATTAACACTCTGGATTGGCCCATTCAGACTCATAGAGAATCTGTGGAGAAAGCTAAAGATTAGGGTGATGGCAAGGAGGCCTTCCATCGGTTGTTCAGGACTGAAGATAAATCCTCAAAATACAAGTGAAAGCATGAAGAAAGCTGCTCTGAAATTATAACAGAAATCTTGGCAAACATCTAATTTCCTACAGGGAAAAAACATTTTAGTTGAATGAAAATCATTTTATGTCTCAATCTGTCAGAGGAATACATAACTTTGACTTTAACTGTATCACAATACTTATTTTTAGTTAAAGGTAGAAAGGCTTGAAGCAGCTGAAGAGGAGTACATAGATTACATCAGTTGTTCAAGTGTGTGTGTGTGTGTGTGTGTGTGTGTGTGTGTGTGTGTGTGTGTGTGTGTGTGTGTGTGTGTGTGTGGGTGTGTG
>CAEFZX010030465.1:0-24519 GCA_903066825.1 Alfaro cultratus | reverse complement strand
TTATTTTTATTTTTTATTTTTTTTAACTCGTAGTGAACTTCTCTATCTTGCATAATGCTTACAAGTGAAAAGGAAACCAGGTAGAGAGAGCTAGATACTTCTTCAGATGTACCGGTACCACAAGTAGGCTGTGCACAACCTCTGCTGATTCATAGTGAAGTTTCACACCAGCGCAACATATGGCTGACGCAACTTCTCTGCTGTGTTAAACATCAAAAGCTACAGCTGGGTAAAATATCAGTGGGTAATTAAAACGCATTTTGATGTGCAGCTCAGTCAAATGCAATGCAGGCTGCTTAGTGTGATGGATGAAGTCTGACTATTTTACAGTACATTGTTGTTGGATGTTGCTTTAACTTATTAAATATTAATTAAATGCATACAAATCTAAGCGACACGTTTCATTTTTATTCCCGGTTGTTTTGTACACAGAAAGTTAAACTGATGCACAAAACTCCCTGACCATGTTATACTGGCTTGTAGATGATTTGAAACATTTATGACTTGTCTGACAGAGAACGTACCAAACCCGCAGGACACATTTTAACAGGTGCAGAGCTGGAAAAATGCGCTGTAATCTGAAGCAATCCCGCACATAGAGATCCATATCCACATTTTACCCATAAAAAATATGAAATGAGTGAATAAATTAAAAACTTTTTCGCGGGCTGTCAGACAGATGTGACCGCGCGCATTTGGAGTGTAAAAAAGGCAGGAAGTCTGAGCGTTAAAGAGAAACATCTAAACCCATCAAAGTCAGGAGTTTAATAAAAAAAATTATTAAAATAAAAGTACTTTAAAACTACTTTGATTGTTTACTGTCTTATTACAAATAGTTTGTGCAATAAACTGCTCCTACCTGTTGCGCATCTGTGGACCGGCTTGGATCAAGCTGTCTGAAATATAATCCAGACGCTCCTGTGGCCTCCGTTTAACCGTTCCGCTTATTATTTACTTTGGCACTAAGGAGCCAAAGTAAAGATCGGTCTCTGGAGGACCGATCTTGATAATGTGCTTCGCGCTGAGTTCCCCCAAACCGTTTTAAATCGCCTGCACCGGCGCGACCCGCCTCCCCGCTCCGCGCCCGACCAATGGCAGAGGGACAGGGGGGAGTTAGAGGGTTAGAGGAAGGGTGGAGGGGATGGTGTGGGGGTTTGGGAGCTCGCACCGTGGAACTGGCTGAGTGATCGTGTTTTCATGTTTGACCGACACCACTGATGTGTGCAGGTCACAGCGTGGAAGTGAAGCAAATTAGGCGACGACAAATTAAACCCAAATCAGGGATTTAAAGGAAGCCGAGACATGAAAATAATTACCAGGAGAGCAGCAGTGGATGCTTTTAAAATCAGCGCAACATCACCTGTATGTTGTTGTTTTATTCATTTAGCATAAATGGAAAAGTAAGTGCAGCTGCTTTTAGGCTCCGTGTAAACTAAATTACACAAAATTCACATAAGAATTGGAAATAAACAAATGGTGATTTTGGTGATGTATGTTCTTTTTGCACTTTGGGTTTGTTAAAATGAGGCTTTGGGGGGGGAAAAAAGTGTTCTGTCGGAAAGACTGACTCACTCAATACAGAGCCTACATGCCTGCATTATGATATGACTGTCTTTCTCCACTGAGCTATCGGGTTGCTTTAGATGTTTAGACTGTGCATCTGTTGCCCTGTAATTTTAGGTCGGTCTTTAGCCATGTTGTCTTCCAGCTGAACCATTCTTCCTGCTCACTAATTCATTCCAAACATTAACCCCACAAGCTTCATATTTTCACACAGCCGTCATTTTCCCCCGTCCGGCTTATTTTTAGCTCGGGTTTATTTATAGCAGCACATATATGTAGTCCAAACCACCTGTGTCAGTGAACTGGGTGCGTGAGTGTGTGTGTGTTTGTTTTCCATGCTCAATTTCCAGCAATGCGTGCAGGGATCCATTGCTGCGTGTGGACCACAAGGTGGAGGGCTGGAGGCTGGATTTAACCGGTGAGTTTTTCTCCCACGGCCCTGAAGTGTGAGCACTGCGTGAAACAGGAGGAGGATTCTCAGTGCGACTTTTCAGGTTGCAGCAGCAGCAGCATCTAGAGGATCAAGATGTGTAAACACAGAGTGAGGGCAGAATCATGCAACAAACTATAGTACTTTTGTGCACACATATCTGCGTTTCGAGGATTTTAACGGCCACATAACTATTGCTACAATTTTCATTCTCAGCTCAGACATGTAGCTCATGATAGTGGTATTCATTTCCATGACAGAAATGTCAAAATATCTAAGAACAACAACAACAAAAAGTATAAGATAACTGCAAATGCTCAAATAAGAGCAAGCAGTCACAACTATTTTTTTCACCGAAATCCAAATATAAATGAATACTAACAAATAAAATGCACACACGTAAAATTTTGTGGTTGAAAAAGATATTTATTTCTTTCATAAAAAGAGGTGAATAGTGGAAGCTGTAATGGCCGGCACTGTTTACTTACAGCAAGCAAGTCTAAAGGTTCCAATTTCGATTTTTATGCAAGTAATATAGGTTTCCCGTAGATGTGTTGTTTTCACTTGATATTTCTTTTCTAAAATATCGATGCAAATGTGCACCAACTACCACCAAATCCCATGGTGGCACACGGTGGTAGCAGCATCCTGGTGAAGGAGAGTTTTCTCAAGTTCATCGGGAGATGGAGTTAAAAACAGGGCAATATTTGAAGAAAACTTAATCTTCCTGTTATGTTCTACATATAAATTGTAAATGTATTCTTTTTACACATTTGAACCCCCCGTCTTCATATTACACAGATACTGTTCGTGTCAATTTGACCCGGCAGTCAAGCCGAAGGGTAAAAAAGATTAAAAAAAAAATAAATAAATAAATAATTCCAATTCTATAAGTCTCCTTGCAGCTATCATATTTCACCAACACGCACACACATCACACCACACACATACAGTACATGCACAAGCCCACTTTCTCACTATTCTATTTACTTCACTAGGAAACTGCGAGGTGTTCAGACAACTTTTGACGGGAACTTTTTCTGTTCCCGTGAGTAAACTCCACCCACACTGAGTGGACACTCAGCGGAAGTGGAGGAAAACATAAATACTCTCTGCATGACTTATTTATCTTGATTTTAATCAGCAGATCAATTTGACCCAGAACAGTATACATGTCTCAAGTACAATTATAAAGGTCACCCATAGAGAAAAAAATCAAAAATCAAAATGTAATATAAAAAAAATTACAAACCATCAATTTCAAGGAAATTATTGTTTTTTTGTGTTTAGGTTTTTTTCAGTGGACATAAAAAATGTAAATTTCATTTTTTATGTTCAAATGAGTAAATGAGTAAGTTGTCGTCATTGATCCTTTATTTGTGAGAAATAATGATAATAAAAAAAAACATCATTGCACAAATATTGATTGAAATGGTTAGTATTGGAGTTAATAAGATACAAAAAATGTTTTGGAGGAATTTTTTGGTTTCTGGCACTATTGCATGATTAAACACTCCCTGGTCAAATTGACTCACGAACATTATTGCTGTACCTCAGAAATGAACATAACAGGAGGGTTAAGAGATTGCAAAAGGTTTGTGATAGAGATGGCGGTTCACCTTCCAGCAGGATGATCCTCAACACACATCCAGCCACAATGGTTAAAATGGCTAAATTCAAAGTAGAATCTTGTGTTGGAATGTCAGCCATCATCCTCGCCTGCGGTCACATTAGATTCAATCCCCAAATCGTTGAATACAGAGCTGAATGTGTCAAAAAGGATAACAACAGAGATCTTCCTGAAATTTATAAGTACCAGTGAATTTAATTTTTGCAAGCTGTGATGAAGATTAATCCTTAATGCAGGAAAGA
This sequence comes from Alfaro cultratus, assembly GCA_903066825.1. Lineage (NCBI taxonomy): Eukaryota > Metazoa > Chordata > Actinopteri > Cyprinodontiformes > Poeciliidae > Alfaro > Alfaro cultratus. The sequence continues at coordinate 20,654 of CAEFZX010030465.1, read as the reverse complement.
AAACAGATTGATATCCACTTACAGGAGCAAAACATCCACCTGCTGTTTTCTTTCTTTTTTTTTTTGAGCAGCTGCAGTGTAAGCTTTAGAAATAAACACCGACCTTCTGTATCTGCTCATCATATTCAGTTTGTTTGCAACACGGAGTCATGCAACCTTGAAGTGGCCAGACAAAAACAGGTTGTTTACAAAGTAAGGGCAGAACTATTTAAAGACAATCATGACTAATGATTCTTCTGTTATTAGGGGAAAATATTTCCTTTCAGACTGAGGCCAGCTTCTTCAGCTCCTTAGCAGGGACCCAGCAGATGTGAACTGCTCGCTGCATCATTATTTGCTGTGGGAGGTCAGGCAGACCTGGAAAACTGAAACAATGGTGTTCTGGCAGCATCTGATAGAAAGTCTTCATTTTAAAAAAGCAAATCTTGGCTCCGGACGATCATCCAAATCTTGTAAATATTTACAAGAAGGCGCAGCCAAGAAAACCAAGTGAGATGCAGTTTGTTTTATATGCTCAAAGTTTTGGTAATATTTGGCTCATTATTGTTTTATTGGTCATTTTGCTCCAGATACTTCACAGCTGGTGAATTAGGTAATCTAATCCCCTACAGTTCTATGATTGAATATAGAAACATAGAACCTTGTGATCACCAGACTAAACTTATGGTCCGGTGGCGCCCCTTAGTGGTCTTCGAATAAATGTAAATAACTGTTTATTTGCCTTGACATAAGCTCAAAGTGCGAGGCTACATTTAGCTTACCAAAGGATTGTGTTTGAAGATAATGGAGAAATGGCGTAAGACTGGGTCATTAAAAAGAAAATCTTAAGATACCAGTAGAAAGTTTCTCAGGGTGAGTCGAAGAACGTTTGTTTTTGAACATAGGCTGCCACAGGCATGCAGATCCATGCGTGTTATGTGAGTACTTAGGCTCACATAATGGGAGTCTATGTGAAGAGCTGCTCCCCACCTTTTATTTTAGGTGCATCTTAACACCTAAAATAAAATTATTTATGTCGGGCTATCTACTGGCTGAAAGAAAATGTTTGTTTTTGCCAATGCAACGGGAATCTATTTTTCTTTTATTATCCTTCTAAATTACAAGTAGCCCTAAAACAGTATTAGTGCACACACTTGTAGTAAATAACTTTTTTAATTGGAAAGCTTAGGATCCATACTTTCAGAATGTGCAAATAACTCAAAGCGACTTGTTCCTGGTTTTATTGTGGCCATATTACAGAACAGCGCCACCCTTCAGGAGAAAGACAATGAGTTAAGAGACTTTTCATTTCAGGTTGTATATTAAGATGCTGTGTTATTGCAGGGGCAATTTCAAGTGTTTGTTAAGTGGAGTAAATGGTCCTTGGCCTGAAAAAGATTGGGAAACAATGGTCTTCTGTGTACTGAGGATGCTATTGCTGTTGGTCTTCACCTGTTTTGTGCTGCCTGGAGAACCAGTCATTCATCTGAACTGACTTTAGTTTTACTTTTAGCAGCACATGTATTGTGTTATGTGTGTTTCCAGTGTTCCACCTGCTCCTGTGGATTCAAGACTTTGACTGAGTACATATGACCTTCAGGCGCCCTCAGCCATCAGTGTCAGTATGATACTCTTCAGGGCTCTTAAATCTTTAGACATATAATTATGTTACAACCCACCACAGCAGCACCGTTGTCAAATTTGCAGTTGATGTTACTCTGGGGAGGATGAGTCCACCTACTGTACATAGATGAAGTGGAGCAGCTGACTGTATGGTGAATGAATAACACACCCAGAGCCCTTTGTGGACTTCATGAACACATTCAACTGGTGAAGCAGGTGCTGAACTACTGTTTCCTGAGAGTCAATTTAATTAAGTTCTATTTATTTATATAGTGCCAATTTACAACATACACTTGAAATCAGATATTTACATACACCGAATAAAGATACATAAACAATTTTTTTTTGCTTAGTTAGAATTACCAAAGTTATTTCTATTGGCTAAATGCCAAAAACGTTTTTTTAGAGATTTTTTTTGTAACTTTCCCAAATTTTAAATTTGACATATGTGGTCAGTATCAGGGATAACTGTCTTTTAAAATGTATGACTTGGGTCAAACCAATTGGCTTTCCTTCCACATGCTACTAATAGGTTAACTGACACGATTGAGTTAATTGGAGGCACACCCATGGATTTAAGGTTACACCTGGAACTCACTGTGTTAGTGTTGGCTTACTTTTGTAAGCTAACACTCCATCTGTCTATCTGGCCAGTTAGCAATCCATTGTACTTTTATGTCATACTTGAAAGTTGATTGTGAGTATAGCATATCAATATTTACCCAGTATTATCATTAAAACGTTTTGATTATATATATTTGGAACACAAATCTGTGGCTTTACTAGTCTTTAGAAGTAATTTCTGTAGGTAATGGGGGAATACATAGTGCATGTGGTGAGCATGGCATCACTGTATGCACATGGACATGCATAGATGTTCATTATAGTGAGAAAAAGTAAAGATGTACTCAGAAGTACTTATTTTTTTTAAAGTCAAATATTTTCCCCAACAATATCTAAAAAATCTTACAGTTTTAAATTCCCAGTTTATTGCCATTTGTTCCCAAACATTCCTATTATTTCCAATAAATTGTAATGCAAAGTTTACGACTTTGATACGTCAATGTGTTATATGAAAAGATGTAGTCTCATAAACCTCTGGGCAGATTAAATTCATTTGTGTTAAATCTGACATGAATTTGTCACTAAGCAGGTCCTGTGCAACATCGCAAGCTGTTTGCTGATATTTTAAACGAATTATAAAAATGTGCAAAACACAGATGAAGGTTGTGTCTGGTTGTTTGATGTTGACATGAATTTTAAGCTCAGGGCATCAATAATTTAAACCAATCTTAGATGACTGGTGAGAGTAAAGATGCAACCTAATAAACACGTATTTATCAGAACCGCTCACACTAGAGCGGTTTTGATTTTTAGAAACATTTTTTCTAAAAATGCCTAGAATTGTAAAATAGTCTGAGGCAAATCATCATCTATTTGTTTTTTGTTTTTTTTTAAATAAAGTAAATCTGACCTTATATAAGACAAATAACTCAAAGTACAATTTCTATCTGCTCTGCTGTGTCTCACATGAACCTCATGATGTGAGCTCATCTGTTTCTCTTCATTTAATTTTTTTCTTAACACCATTAGGGAACGTTATCATCTAATTTTGGGATGTTTGCTGTTTCCTTTTCAGTCACACCTGATGCTGCATTAGCATAATGTTGTGTGAAAGTAATAGCGAAGTAATGAAACAACACAAAACAGCAGTTGTCTTTATATCCAAATGTGAGGGTCAATATTTTACTTTACGATCCAATAAATAGCTGCATCCCAAATTATTCATACCCCTTTCATATATGGTTCAAAAATAATCTTTCATTTATCCAATAATTTGCTACTAATTTGGTATAATACATGCTTATTTTGAAAGATGACATTTAAAAGGAGAATAATTTTTGCAAAACAAATATTTCTTTCTTTACATATTAATTAAATACGGTGTTTCAGAAATAATGTTTACCCTTCTAAGTAATCAATTGAAAAATGTTTATGGACGCTACAGCAATTAAAGCCTCCTTATAATTACTGACCAGCTTTTTGCATGTGCCACACCATTATGCCTTATCTTTTGGAAAAAGGGCATAATGGCGAAAAGCTCCAAGTCTCTGATTTTTATTCGCACATTTAGTTAGTTATCTATGTACATCCTTAAAGTGTAAAGTTTTATATAAAATGTAATGTAAATGTAAAATTTAATGTAATTTATCACACATTTTAAAATCACATAGACATTTATTTGATATTATATTGATGTACTAAGTTATGGCATATGTGATGTTCAATATTTATATTGTTAATATTTAATAACCACAAAGACACAGAGGCATATGAAGGTGTTAATAGTAAGACTTTAATTTTAGAGTCTGCTCTAAATGTTTTGGTTGACAACATTGATAGAGTAAATAAATGTCTGATAAAACACAAGAAAATCAGCAACCCGTTTTAAAATATACTGTGATTAAAAAAATCTAATTTACACAGTAATTAAAGACCTGGTTGAGTCACTGATCTACATCCTGCATAAGCTGAGAAACTTTACACTCTAATATTTTTCAAAGCAGCTTTAGGCATATGTGTGACAGAAAATATTTGTTTCATAAACGTTTTTTAAAAAATCTGATCTGTACCGAGACTAGTCGATACTGTGTGTGCATACAAAATAGCACATTTAAAGTATTTTTGAAAGTGTAATGTTTATTCTCATTTTGTGTATACTAAACTGCTTGAATTTATTGTGCAGTGCGGTACCACAACCAGATTGGCTTTGTTGAAGAAGAAAAAAAAAAAAAAGAAGAAATGGTGTCACTAGGACCTCTATAATTTTAACACCCTTGGTGAAAATGTTCTGCTCCACAAACATAATTTGGTTGAGTGATGAAATATATTTTGAGCTTCTGGGATGTCTTAAGTTTTGCTGATGGCATTTATGTCACATACACACTGTCTGCAGTTGGTGTTGGGTGTATTGGTAAAATTTTTATTTCTCCATTTCTGTGATTGTGGGGTCTCTTGGCATAGTCAAAGTTTCTTGATGTTGACTTTCGGCTTCCGTTGTGGGAAGATTTGGTTCTGGTTGGTTGTCTTGCATAAATTTCACCTTTACTGTCGGGGCATTCAGACGATTCTCTTGATCACATTCCTGCGGCGATCGTGAAGATGGCCGTGGGGAACAACTAGGGGAATGTCTAGGAGAAGGTCGAGCAGAAAGCCGAAGCTGCTTCTGCTCCTCCTTTTCGTTCTTCTCCTGCTCATACTCCTCAGCACTGACCACAGGTACCAGCACTTTAGCTGTGTTATTGAACAGGTTGTAATCCACCTTGTAGTATTTCTTGTTCACCCTGATCATCTCCTGGAAAAGATGACCCCAGAGGATCTCATCTGCTGTGTACGATGTCCGTGTCTGATGCAGCATGCCGGTGGAGTCATCTGTATAGGTGAAGGACACCACCAGTTCAAAGTCTGCTTTTCGCAAATCTTCCAAACTCATCTTGTACAATGGGCTTCCAGGTTCAATTCTGTGGAAAATTGTGGTCGGTGTGACCAAGATAATGTCCTTTTTCTGGATGGCCAGGTCTTCATAGGTAATATTGACTTTCCCGTTTGCGTGCACAGTGGTGTGGAGAATCTGAGCGGAGGCTGATCCCTCCACCATGTGGTGCCTGCGGAAATCCCCAATCCTCCAGGAAAGACACAGATGCCCGTCACGGAGGTTGACAACTGCATGGTTGCTGAAGCCAACTGTCTGCGCCCTCTTTCGGGCCGAAGCCATTTTGGCCACCACAATCCCGATGACAAAAGTGTCGATGAAGCAGCTGAGGACATCTTGTATGGTGACGATGATGATAGCAACCATGCAGTTCTCAGACATTCCTCTGAAGCCATAACCAATGGTGGTCTGGGTTTCCAGAGAAAAGAGGAAAGCGCCTGTGAAGCTGCGCACCTGATATACACAAGGGTCATTATTGTGGTCTTTGATGTCTCCATGAGCCAAAGCAATGATGAAGAAGAGTATCCCAAAAAAGAGCCAGGAAAGGATGTAAGATGATGCAAAGATCAGGAACATAACCCTCCATCTGATCTCAACTAAGGTGGTAAAGATGTCATTGACGAAGAGCAGCCACTCTTCTGGGACATGCCGAAAGACCACTCTACAACCACCCTCTTTGCGTATGTAGCGCTGTTTCTTCGAGCGAGGTCCATTTTCTCTCTTCACACTGATTTCTTCGAAGGGGTTTACGGATAGATATTTAGGCATTTTTCAGAATCTGTGGAGAATACAGAAAAGGGTGTGAATTTATTTGGCTCACTTGCATCTAATATTGTAAGGCAAGTTTACTTACTACATATAGAACCAGTCATACAAAAGGTAAATCAAAGTGTTTACAGGACATCACAAGAAAGACAGAAATAAAACAAGAAAGCATAAGCATGAAAGCATTGTATAGGTGAACATTTGTTAGAATACAAATATTAAAGGCACAGAAGAAGCAAATATTTCAAACTGTTCATTAGTCAATTTGTCATCAAAAAGCATCTGTAAAACAATAATCTTTCAAGTTCTGAGTTAAAGGAACCAGCTGTGCTTTTTCAGGTTTTCAGGGAGTTTTTTCCACAATTAAGGAGTTTAGAACGTAAATCCGGCCTTCCATTTACAGTAGAAACATTCAAGTATGTACTTGTAGTGTAGAATCCACTCTACCACAAGTCTGGAGAGAGGTTTCCAGTCACTCACTATCACATAATTCACATAGGCTCTAAATTATACAAATTGGTTTGTAAGCAGTCATAGTCAGGGTTTAGAATATTATTAAAATTACATGTTTTCAGTAACGTAATTTGCTAAGACAAATACTTGACACAGGTTTTCAAGTCTTATTTCAGTTATTCTGATGATTTTCTGCTTACAGCTTTTAAAGTAGAATATTACATGAGACCAATTAAACAGCATCTTTAATTCTGCTGTGGGCTTAATGATAAGTATGTTTAATACCTGATTAGATCCCGGGATGGGTGAATATCACAATAGATGAGGGGAAAAAGGAGTAGTAGGAAAGATCCAAACAATTGAGTTTATGTGGAAATTTGCTAAAGCATTGATTGCATTAATCTTTATATCAATCTCAGAAAAAGTTGTGCAATAATAAGTCAATGTAGTCATGGAAAAATCAGTCAAGTTTATTTGTGAAGTTAGCTTTAGTGGTCTCTGTGTATTGTTTCCTGCATCATCAACTAAACACAATACTTAAAGACATTTGTGCCTTCTACAGTTTCATTTGGAAACTATCATCCAACAATCATGGTTGTTTGGCTTACAGCAGTGTAATTTGTTGGTTTACAGTTTAACTGACCCCGAATCTTGTCAGAGTTAAAGTCAGAGTAATGTCATGATGGCAAGAGCAGCCCGACAGGCGAGCTCTCTGATCTCTGACCCAAATTAGGCGTCTCCAAATGGGACATGAAAATAAAGGTTTTTACTGGGTTTATGAGGCTCCTGCTCTTGAAAAATACCGTCGCTGGTTTCATCTGCATGATAATGCTAAATGTTTGCTCCAGGAACAGTTCACAACACTCTGTGGGTTGCAAAAGGAACAATACTTTCACAAATCTAAATCAATTTCCATAATACAAATGCTACAAGTTAAAAACTAAATGTGCTGATAGTTTTGTTGACAAGAGGAGCATCTGGCAGGGATAATTTGCTTCACTCAAGTCATCCGCATGTTTTCCTATCACATTTTGTTTCGTTTTTTTCACCTTAAATTACTTTTATTTTCAAAACTGCAATCTGGAAATGTTTACTTGAGTAACTCTCCCTTTTCTTCCTGGTTGTACTTCAATAGGTTTGTTCTTAATGGGGCAGTTGCCTGGAGATGACAAACTCATCATAACAGTTCATGTTTGGTTTGCTGCTCATTTCTTTTGCCAATAATCTCGCTTTTTGGTCTTAAAAATATAAAATGCATAAGAGATGATGATTTTAAAGCCTGTGATGTTTATTTTACTGTCGAAAATGAACAAACAGTGGTGGCCTCAAAGACCCACATGCATGCCCCTAAAATTTAGATGTAATTTATTTTATATAAGTCAGACATTACAAAATTGTGTAATTCATAAATAAAGATTGCATGAACCTGATTAAATAAGACAGTGGATGTCTTTCATTAAAGACAATATATTTTGGATTACATACAAATCTGGCATATTTTATAAGAATAAAAACGTGGATGAAATTGGTTAATAAACATAAGTAAATAAATAAATAAAACTTTTTAAATACAGTATTTCTGACATGCAAAGGTTGGCTGTCCAAAAGCAGCCGTCCAAGAACTTTTTTACTCTTTGGACAGAGGTCAGAAAATTAAAAGTTGCCCAATTTGAAAAATACTAATGTAACCCCAGGACTAAATGGGTCTAAGTGAGCAGAGGGAAAAGAAAATGTGGAAACTGGAATGGTGTCAGTGCGATCATGGGCAGAGGAAGGATCAATCACAGCCAAACCACTGAGAGCATCCTCCACGCCCAAAACAAACACAGTTTGAATCACGGCTTATCTGACTGGATGAACTGGGACTCCACTCTTTTCTGGCCACAGCCAATATTCACACTGCCAGAATTTCAGATTGTGTGAAATTCTGGCAAAAATGTCCTGATATGTTTTAAAATAATCAGGTCATCCAAATGAAAACCTGCAGAATCTGAGTTAATGTTTTCTGGAGTGTCAAACCAGCAGCTGCTGTTATTTCAGGCATTATCCATACTTCTAAGTAGATAAAATATTGTACATTTATATTTATTCTATTTTACCACAAACTGACAGTTTATAGCCGCAGAATGGAAGACTACAATATAGACTGACTGAACAGTCAAGAACCCCTAAAAAAGGCCCTAAAGCTAATGATCTTATTTGGTTTTATTTTGGTTCACATGCAGACAGTGATGGATTGTGTACAGATTCGGACATCTATGTAGTGCCCAGTAACCCTTTACGAAGATGTGGATCAATGGGAAGAGTAGTTTTCCAGTTTACAGCAAAAAAAAAAGAAGGGAACTACATTTATTGTCTGCTTCTGGATTCACAGCTGATGTTTCTGATTTTTTTTTGAGATTTTGAAAAAAATCTAGGGGCGTGCTGTGGTGGCGCAGGGGGTTCGCACGCCTCACGTTTAGAGGCCTTAGTCCTCGACGTGGACGTCGCAGGTTCGATTCCTGGTCCCGGCGACACTTGCCGCATGTCTTCCCCCCTCTCCTCGCCCTCCTTCCTGTCTGCCTACTGTCACAAAAAATACGAGCCACTAGCGCTACAAAAAACTCTTCGGAGAAAAAAAGAAAAAACCTAGAAATCCCTGTCCCTGAATTCCTCTGGGTCAACGTTATCTGCTCCGTAAATCATAGTTCAGCAGGTAGGATCTCATTTTATGATTGAAATGAGCCACTCCGTCACAGTTTAGTACAAGCAATGTAAATGTTTTCTTTCTGTTTGTTTAGTGTCTGAAGGTTGTGTGGAGAGCTGCAGAATAGAAGCTCAGAGCAGATTTCCAAGAAATGCTGTGTTTGCACAAGGGTCATTTTAGTTTTCCTTTTCTGGTAATTTCTGCATATTTACACGCTTGTGCCAGCTAAGGTTTCCTGTTGAAGCATCAAGTCTATTTGTTTTACTACTGCAAATATTGTAGGGAAACATGGTGGTTGTATTATTTATTATTTCCTTCAAAAGCCTGCAGAAAAAGTTAATTCTGTCATGATTTTAAACTAAAAAGGTTACTATGTGTAGTATATTTCCTAGCCACATGTTAGCACATCCAAAATGTGTTTTCGATGATTCTGAAGATGAAAAAAATAAAAGCACCTGGTGTGGAAAATCATGTTATATCTATGAAGTATGCCCATCATTGGCAGATCTGTTTTGTATATTTTGTAAGTTGCTTGCATATTGGTATGAAGGGCATGATCACTTTTGCATGATGCCACTCTCTGTTTTTAAGCATCTTCTTTCTAGTAATGGAAGATGCATGAATGTGCTTTAAACACAGTTTTATTGTTACCCAAAGAAGTCAACTAAATATTAGCAGAATCAATGGAAACTGGAAAATAGGGAAGACAACCCTGAAATTGCAGCCACTTCAAACATTAAGGATGCTCTGAATGAGTCTTCATCAGTACAGAGAGAGCATCTGCGTGAAGTAGCTCAAGTTTAAATATCACTACTATTGAGTCATTGCTGCAATATTAATGTTAGATATTTACAATAACTTTATAGCAATGGTGCATGTGCATAGCTTATCTGAAATGTTTATATGTTCAAATCATCCCTGGCAGATTGAAACAAATTACATAAATTATGTTACTTGATCTGTAGAAAGTTGTGTTGGAGTCTTATTCACTTGTTTGATATGTATCTTTTCAAGGAAATGCAAGTCAGGTTAAGTGGTACAAAGTGAACTGTGATGACATTTGTTAGGAATTAGCATTATATACAGAACTAAAATGAAATACTAAACTAAGCCATGGTGTCTCTGCTGTCAGGAATGAAAATTAAGTTTATATACAGTAGTTATGCTTTGCTATAATGTGTGATTTCTACGTATCACATTTGTTCTAAAGACACAACAGGATCTTAAACATTAAATCTGAAAATCTAAATTTTCCTAAGGCAAGCAACGAGGGAACTGCTGAAGAAAAGCCCAGTTGTAAAATAAACAGAAAAACTCAATTTTGAAGCAAATCACTTCAGCTTGGCTCATAACCTCAGAGGAATTTCCACTGAATGTACCATGCAGAACGGTGACCTGTGAGGGCCGTCTGCTTCCCAACAATCAGAACATTTTGAACAAAGACAGGTTTTATTCCACATGTGTACAGACTGAACTGTTGTTACCACATCAACTGATGTATTTATGGAGCTCAGACTTGCAGCTAGCCTCTGTTTGTACTAAACACCACACTGGACAAGTGCTTACAGCACAAACACTTTGTGACCTTTGGTATAAAGTTTCCGCTGTACTCTGAAGTGAAATAGCTTTTTTTTTCAGAGTGCTGTGTCTTTGATTTTGACCACAACACTTTTTCAAAGTCTCCTTTTGTTTCCCAAAGTCAAACCGGATGTCTTGCATCCACAGTTTACTAAGAATTAAAAGATGAACTCTGGAAAGAACTTGAACAATTTGTCTTGTTTCCTTCAATACTCGAGGCACTTACAACCCCATTACATGCTCACTTATTGCAAATGACACCGTGCCACCCTCATGTGGTTCACTGGGACAGAACCGAGTACACAAGCGGCAGGTCGCAGCTTTGCCTGAGGCTCTCTGCCACCTCCAATGACCTTCAGAACCTCAATACGAGTGTGCCGTTTCACCTGAAGCTCTGCCACCAGATGAACTACAGACATCTAATACTTGTTAGCTCTGCACTGAAACGTCCTGGGGCAGAGGTCTTTTTAATAAGGATTAAAGGTCGGCATACCGGAGTGTTTTGATTATGTTTTGGAAGCATGTTCCTGGGAGTTAATGGTTTATCCAAGCTTCAAAGTACCAAGTGAACAGAATTCTACTTGCGCCATCAGAAAAACTTCAGCTTTGCATTTACAGATGCAGAATTTAACCTTTTTTTAATGTGCCGGTAACTTATTTCCATTGCACACCTGCCTCTAAATCTATTCCACATCGTTTTAATTTCTATTTCTATTTTCATTTCATATCAGAAATGATATGTGAATAGACTAACTTTTTTTTGTAATATACCTTATCACGTTTCCACATGTCCAGGAATCTTCTTAAATCATTTTTTTTTTTAAATCAGAGCACATCATAAAGACTATTTCTGCAAACATCTATATGCTTTTAAGAAATGCAACCTCAAGTTATTTTGATTTTTTTTTAATCCAAGATAAGATTCTATTTTTCAGTAAAACATGATCACATGAGCTGCACTTATCACCTTGACCACATCCGTATTGTTTTGTGTTCCTGCTGTTAATACAGTAGCTCAGATTACTCATTGTTCAGCTCACTTTTTGTGTCTGAATTTTTCTCACCCCAATGACCACATTCAAACTAGCGGCATTTGTTGGTCTGCGCAAATATGTAAACGTCTTTATGTTACACTTCGCATTCCGTATCGCTTCAGTTATTTTTTCTTACATATGACGCTGTACAATTTCCTCAAAAACAACAGATATACGGCATCATTTCTTACCGTGTTGCACAGGGGAATTCTCAGCCGGCTGCAGAACTCTGTGTCCCAGCTTCCAGAGGTTCTCAGAGCAGTCACCTGTAGGAATGAGCCGCCTCACACGTCACAGCAAAACTAAAGATTAACACCTCCCTTCATCATCACATGGTGTCTGTCAAGCAGGTGTCAGTGTGTGCGTATAAATGTCAACCTGCAGGAATGCATGTTGTGGGTCTGTGTGCATGCCGGCTCATCTTGTCAAAAGACCTTTGAAATATATGAGGGGCCATTTAGGACAAAAACTATATTTTGTCTCTCACACACCACTAGAGACTCATACACACTCACAAAATACTAAAATTGCACATATATACTATAAAAATGTCTCACACATACAATTTTTCTCTCTCACACACACAAAATAAAATTTTTATGCGTGTGTGATATTTTAGTGTGGTATATGTGCAATTTTAGTATTTTGTGTATGCATGAGAGAAAAATTGTATATGTGTGTGACATTTAAATTTTTTGCCCCTCATAGTAATATGACATGTCTGTAATTTTAATCTATTCCATATGACAATAATCTGACCAATTAATGCACACAACAATGAAATGTGAGGTTGACTTGAATGAACTTTGAGATTAAAATTCAAAAACTGCTATTTGATCTGGTCTGTCCTGGTTATACTATATAAATATTAGTCCCATGGCATCATATGTACCAGCTCTGTCATAACAGTAACCAGACTGTGAGAATAATGCATGGGTTACACCTTCATTCACACCAGATAAACTGACTGACTCTGCCCTGCTTTGTGTGCCTTCGCCTTCATAGAAATCCCTAATTCCCTGCCTGAAACTCCTTGGAGAGGTCAACACTCATATATGCCTGCTTACCTTCAAACTGCTGTGCAACAAAACTCTGCTTATTGTCCAAAACATAAAGCCTTACAGCAGTTAATAACCTGGGAATCTTTCAGTCGGTTTGTTGCTGTAGGAGGAGGCCCTGGGGACCGACTTATTGTGACGCAGCACTTTCTCACAGATCTAAAGCCGATCTGGGATGATTGAAACAGGAGATGGAGAAGGCCTGGACATGTTCTCTGGTCCATATGTGAGAAGATGGCAACGAGCAGAAGCTTGTGCTCATGTAGGAATTATTGTAGCTGTTGATCCTTGTGATTCCTATGTAATAAGTTGTCAAAATGGTAAATTTTCACAAAGTATTTCCTGTAAGTCGCTACTCAACTGTTGAGATAAGTTTTTATTTATTTTTGTGCAGCTCAAGTAAGTTAAACTCTATGTCCCTACTATTTACCTATTAAATCAGCCTAAAAGTCTAGGATCGGTTAGAATTACAAAAATAATTCAAATTAACTCATCAGAATAATATGGTTTTGTTGAGCATTTATTTTGCATGCCTTTACTCAAAGACAAAAACTAACATTTCCTTTGTGTTGGGTAACTTTGCTTTTTAGCTCTACCCATTCATTTTCTCTCAGACTGAGATCAGAACTTTGTCAGTCCAACTCCAGTACACTGACATTGTTGTACTGAATGCACTTTAGAACTAATTTTACAGAATTCATGGGGTCATTGCCCATTATAAAGACTACTGTGTGTCCAAGTGTTAAATTACTGGCTGATGTCTTGAGATATTTCTTCTATATTCTACCCTTCTCAAGATTCCTCCATCTGTTTTATCAACTACATCTGTTCCTTTTGCAGTAAGACAGCAACAGAGCATGAAAGTTGGAATAATGTTCAACTTGCAATAATTAACATTTTTACTCTAAATATTCTACAGCTATCATTTGGAGCAGATTTATAAAATATTATCTGCTTGATTACTTCTGATACAAAGCTGGAACTGATAGCTAATTTCCAAGGCCCAACACCATCTTGAAATTGCTAGTTTCAATAGTATTTTGCTTTTAATAAATTAATTAAAAACAGGTGTTATAATAATTCAGGGTTTCTTTTGGTATGATATTAAAATTTGTTTGATATCCTGAAACATTAACGCTAAAAATAATAATAATTAAAAACATCTGCATGGGGGATGTTTTTAAAACATTTTACCATTTTTTAGAGCATGACAGTAATTTGTGGTTTAATTAATTGTAATGCTTGTTCTACCAGAGTTTTGCTGTGACAGCACCTAGTGTTTATTTTCTCCTCCTGCAGGAAACAAAAAAGTTATGTGAGTTATTCGCCATCATTAGAAAGTTTGCACAGAGGCCTAAGCATATGAAATGAGTCAAAGGTTTTATATTTCTAGTTAAACCATCATAGTAAATTCCTTTGGGTGTCTAAAACTATATGTGTGAAAAACGCCAGTTTTTATGTTTATGAACCTGACTTCATTTTTTTTTAGCATGTGTCTTGCAGTTTTCGTGTGTGAAAATGTTACATGTGTGTGCTGTTAGTGGGCTAATGGGGGTCACAATAAATATGGACCCATAACAAATCTTCCCATTTCCAGGAAAAATAAATATATTTTTCCACAATAAAAATAATCCACAAAAATACATGAGCACACTGTGCACAGTTCTCTGATCAAGCATTTGGATGTAAAGCCAAGGCACAAAATTAAAGAGGCCAGATTTGTGGGTGTGAAGTGCAGACACTGGCTGCTCACTCTTCCAAAAATAAAAAAGAAATAAAGTTTCATAACAGCAAATGATTGTTGGGGCTTTTAATGGACAGGCGTGTTACATCATTGAAAAGTTCAGCTGAGGTTTCGGTCATTTAGGTTTTTTAGGACATGGTTAGCCTAGAAAAATTATTTATTTATTTATAAAACAATTTTACATGTAGTGGGACCAGGGCTCAGTAGGGTGAGCTTTGGGTTTAGTCAAAGTTAAAAGACAGAAGATCAGCTGGAAGATTAAGCTTTATTTATCTGGGGTGAGTAAATGACTTTGCTAACTTTGGACCTCTTGAGATTGAATCTCAGGAAAAATGACAGACAAAATAAGAATAAATGAAAAAGATGTGGGCTGGAAGGTAGGAGGGCAATGCAATAAATCGCTTTGTTGACGTTAGTTGGAATGTTGACAAGACTACATAGTCATAAAGAGAAATATGGATGATAAATATGAAGAAAGGCTCTGAAATGGTAAAGTGTTATGTGAGAGTGAAGAAGGAGTAAAGAAAAGGGAAGTGATAAATTGGGGAAATGAAAAGAGGTCATAAAATGGTATAAGGACGATAACTATAGCAAGGGTTCTGAAGGAGAGTAGAGGAAAAAATGTTGCAAAAAAGATGATGAAGATGATTGTGTGGAAGGAATCATAAAGAGGGATTAGAAGAATTAGTGGAAAGAAGGGATTGTAAAAGTGAAATGAAGAGGATAAGTGTGAAATAATATGAGATCTACAGTGATAAGGAGGGTGAGTGTAAAAAACTTCTTAGCAAAAACATGGATGATCTGTAAAGAAGTGGACTGTGAAGTGGTGGGATGAATGATCTTGCATAAGGATGAAGAAAAGTCTCTGATGAACTGATAATTAATAAAGGATTAGTTTGAAGAAGAATCTAGAGGAGGAATAATGAGAAGGATGAGTGGAATAAAAAGGTGTTGGTAAAGTGGCTCTCACCCCTGATATCTGTAAATAAATAAATAAATAAATAAATAAATAAGATTAAAAGCTGATGATTTTTCACTTTAAGTAGTAAACTTCCCTTGGGCATCTTACATTAGTCCCAATTTTTTTCAATGGCTAGATGGTTAGAAGTTTAAAGGAAAGAGATTTTAGGTGTGAAACCCACTGGAGAAGATGTCAGTTTGCAGGTTCTGAATCTGGATATGGTCCAGATCCAGTTTCAGTGTTATTTTGTTGCTTCTATATTCCCTATAGTAGTTTAACAAAGACAGTTACAGAAAGGCAATATGGTCAGTGGAAAAAAACATGCACATTTTATTACTTTAGATAAGTAGTTTTTATTAAAGTCATAGCACATTGAGCTGCATGTCAAGTTCAAGAAAGGTTTGCAGCAAAGCAAAGTTCAAACCTGCTTTGCTGCATGTCACAAGTCTAGAAGCAAGAAGTGTGGAACCAGAAAGTAAAGTCTTTAAGCACAATCTGCAAAGTATGTATTTAGAATATGAGACCCAATTCTTTAACAAGTTTGTTAAATTTAACTACATTAGGAGTCTGTTTTTAATATTTACCTCCATTAAAGTTGGACTTCATCCCAACCTATTTTTAGACTGTATTTGCTTCTTTTGGGATTTACAAACTCTTTGAACCTCCTCTCTGTGTCCTCTCAGGAAGTCCTGGTGGCAAAACCAGCCATCTCTTAAACACACATTTGTTTCCTGCATGTGAAGGCGTGTATGTGAGTGTGTGTACCACTTGACCATCTGCACAGCTAGAGTGTGTGAGACCGGGAGACAGAGATTTCGTGCGTGTAGTAGTGTGTATGTCTACGATAATGAGACTGGCATGAAGTGATTCAGCGTATGTTTTTCTGAAAGGCAGAACCAGCAAACAAACAGCTTTGCAGTAGGAAGCTTTTAAACAGCTGCTGAGGTTCACTGCAGTTCAGCTGCCTGATAATAACAGCAGGATGCGGCACATCCTGCTGCTGCTTTCAACCTGATTGCAGCAACCTGTATTCTATATGCAACAGAACAAAAAGAACAGAAGGAACTAAAACATTTTAATTAAATTTTCCCTGTCACATAATAATGGTACAGTGAAATTACATGTACTTTAAAATATGTTTGATGCATAAAAAACACAATTTGAACTATTTCAACTTGAATCTGAGTGGTATTGCTTTAATTTTGACATAGTTGTGACACAATCATCAAAAAATAAGTTGTCTACATATATGCCCAACGTAATTTAACCAGCTGAAATACAAAGATATAGTATTGTATTTAGAAATGTTAAGCATTGCCAGTCTCTCATAAACCTGCTAAAATCTTTCTACCTGAGCAGTCTGAACCGTTTTAAATTAATAACATTTATCCAGGAAGTAAACTGCTTACTTCCTGCTTGACTTTGGGTTCTTTGCAAAAACAACACACACCCCTGATTTAAGAAGAAAAAAAAAAGCTTTCAGCCAGGGAAGAATTGACAAATATTTGAATTTTGTGCTGATAGAAAGCTACAAAGTTCTACATAGAGCTTCAACATGCAAAAGAAAGCAAGAGAAGCCAGACAAAACAAATAGGTTAGGTAACTAAGTGAAAATGGCATTTAAATTCAAACAGGGTGTTTAGTTTAATCTCACAGCCTTGAAGAGTCACAATCTGGGAACTAATCTGGTGTTCATTTAATTACTGACACTGCTTAGAGAGTAAAGACCAAAAGGTTTTTTGTTTTTGGACAGTTCAGATTTGAGGTTCACTGAAGGGTATTTGCGAGAAAATGGTTGAAATAACAAAGAAAAGCAAAACCTTCAATGGCCTCCAATGCCAAAGGAGCCCATTTTAAATTTCTAAAGGAGCACAAAACATGGAACCTTGAAAGGTGGAAGGAGATTTCATTCTCAGAGGAGATAAAACCCCCAATAATTTTGCAGGGTCTGATGGTATGACAAGGCGATCATTGAACATGATTTCTACATTGCACAATGTGATCTGACTACTTTTTCCTTCAATAAAACAATGGCTACTCAGGTTATACAGGGATTTCAAGAAGTGCAAATGTTACAGCAGGCATTGGCCCTATAGTCTGAGGGACCCAAGTAAATGTATTGCCTCTCCAGGTGTTCTTGTCATTAATTATTTTATCAGTTTAAAAGTGGTCCTGAAATTTATATATTTGAGTTTTTTTCTGTTTCATTTAAATCTTGTGCAGTTGTCTTTTCTTCTCTCCCTTTTCAATCTATGGTCAATATTTCTCCAAAATAACCAGTTATAGTTCACTGTAGCAAATCAAGCTCTATGAATTTAAAGTTTTGCATTTGATTTCAAATCTTCACATTCATAGTTTCCACTCTTATCTGTACAGACGACAAAAAAAAAGAGAAAAAAGTTCAGTGTTCTTAGATAATGCCCTACACACATACATGTTTGCTCTTGAAACATGCCACAAATTGCTCGGAGGGAAATTTCAGACTCTGTTCAGTGGCCGGAGATCAGTGAGGTTCCATTAATTTCATTGTGTCTCCTGTTTCATTCATAAGTTGCTGCTATGTGCTGCATGTGTGAGTTTCATAAGCATTCTTCTGTCATGGCTCATGAGGCTGGGAGGTGACGCTAATCTAGCCCAGCACCGTTGGGGAAAACTGCTACTTTTAACTGGCTTTCAGCCACGCCAGAACAGTTGGCAAACTTTGCAGCTTTTCCATCCTCACTTTTTCAACTCCTTCCTTTGTAATTTCTCAGCACTGCTCCATCAAACAATAGAAAAATTTGTGTTAAGAGAATTTTAATCAAGCCTACAAAGCTGAGCTTTAAAAGTGGCTTAACTAGCACAACTAGAAGGCCACTCATTCCTTAATTTATCTCAAATACCACCAAAAACTTACTGCCTATTTGTTAATCTGCACTGCAGCTCGTTCCGGGGGGAGACGAGGACTGAGCAACAACTGGAGCAGATAAACACCAAGCACGTCGGCTAGCTGTATAGCTAACAAGTTCACCGTCTTCACTGACTCTCATGAACCTGATGGACATCCTGATCTTAGCCCACAGTTTGCTATGGTGTTGGTCCACTGTTAGTGGCTATAGCTTTAGCTTGTCTGGAGCGGGTCTTCCACAAGGAGTCCGTTTCATTATTCAGGATCATCGGGACTTTCGGGCGGAGGCCAGACCAGGTGGTTCTGGCCCTCTACCCGCAGACCACCTGCTTCTACCACACCCTGATCCACACGCCGCTGCACAGGCAAAACATCAAGACTAAAAGTGGAATTGTAAGAGAATGGGACCTAAAAAAACTCAAGCATCGGAGGAGCTTGATGACATTAAGAAATCCTTGGACTTTCTTTCTGAGGAAGTGGGAGGTATATGGCTCCATCAAAATAAAACATTTTGGACCAGGTAAAAGAAGTGAAGTCTTTGAGACTTTTTAATGAGGAAAAGGACAAACGGATTGCTGTATTGGAGAACCGAGTGGCCGATTTGGAGCAGTACAATAGGATAAATGATGTGATCATCACTGGATTTACAGTCAAGCCCTGTTCATATGCCAACGTAGTGGCTGCACCCAGTCCTGCAGGCAAACCATCAGTTGAAGTTCTTGACTCCACAGAGTGGCTTCTTTCCTCCGGACCAAGGGGATAGAGGTGGACTGTGACACTGTGGAAGCATGCCACCCTCTTCCGAGAAGGGGAAAAGAAGATAAATTTGCCATTATCATAAGATTCACAAAGAGGAAATACAAGTTTGCTTTGTTAAATCTTATTAAACAAGAAAGGATATGTACATTTACTTGTAATGAAAAGTCAAAGAAAATGTGTTTCTTCATCTAGAGCAATAGTTCCTAGAAACAATAGCAGTTAACAGTTCTATAATTTTATATAATTAAGGTCTTTACAGTGGTATAGAGAGTACATATTTTTGTATTTTTTTCTATTGTAAAAATTTACATATGCCCTTAGTGTTTAGAAAAAATGGCTTTAAAAATGTAGTACCATTTCTTATCTTCCACAAGACACTTAGAATAGTTGGCTGGAATTTTGGCACATTCATATTGACAAAACTGATGAAACTGACTCAAGTTTGGAGGTCACCTTGATCTAACACACCTTTTCATCCCTTCCCACACATTTCCTATGGAAGTAATGTCAGAATGTTGTGATGGCCATCCCCCAAAAATAGTTTTCTTGTGCTTAGGCCACTTTAGCATACTGGGATACTTTGCCAGTATGCTAAGGCTCATTTTTCATTTGCAAGGCACATTTTTGCCCAACATTTGCCTTCCTGGCTTCTTTCTTGTTGCTGAGTCATGCTGTTCATTTGACAATGTGCCATTGATCTTGTAAAGTGTGCTACTTCTGAATTAGGATATTTTCTCAGGCTTGTTACATTTTTCCTCCAAATGTAACAATGGTCATCATGGTGAAACACTTTAAGTTTATCCAAACCTCCAGACATATCTCTAAATTTTGAGGTCTTTGTCCTTGAATCTATTAGTCAACTGTAATCTGGCTTTGTGTGGTTCTTTTGAAGTAATGGCTTCTTCCTTGCTGAGCTGCCTTTAAGCCATTGTTGGTGCAGGACTTGTTTCAGTATGGATGACATTTGCATGTCAGCTCATCCACCATTTGCAAAATGCCTTTTGTTTTTGTCCTGGGAGTGATGCTAATGTCCCCCTCCAAAACTTGTTCATCTCTGAAACAGAGAACCCATCTTCTTCCTGAACAATGTAATCTAATGTTGAATGGAATTATTTGGTGCTGATAACTAAAGAATGTAAATCATTAACAACATCATTTGAAATGTAACCGTTTCTGTATGGTAATTGGGTGCCTGTACCTGGGAAGGTACAATGACACTGTCCAATAAATGCACTCCACAGATGTCACATTACAAAAATGTGCCTTGCTGGAGGCTTCTCAGCATATTTGGCTGTCGCATACCCACTTATTTCAACATCAGGAATCTTTAAAATCTGCACAAGTGTAACCGGATGATGAATTAGTTAAAAATTGTTTTTATGAAGTGGTTGTAAATTCCCACCCGTTTCAGGCCCTTGAATGCATCAGGCCCTGTCACTTCTGTTTTGCCGGGCTCATTAGCGTATATAGGCACCAGGTGTGAACGCCAAGTTAGGTGTGTCAGGTCCATTGTCGTGTGCAGTTGGATCTTGGCTGGACAAGTGCTGGCGCCGTGCTGTCGGTTCAGGATTTGGATCAAGGATATGGTAGGATAAATGGATTTTAGATACCTGTTGCTGGTTCTATGTAATGTT
>CAEFZX010030463.1:0-14754 GCA_903066825.1 Alfaro cultratus | reverse complement strand
TTTTAAGAAAGTGGCATTATCCAACTGATAGTCCAAGATCCAGGAGTAACACTGTGGTTTGCTGTTCAACAATCACTGTTATTATATGTTTACTTACAATAACTAACTTTCTCTCTTTCTTTCTCTCTCTCTCTTTCTGTCTCTCCTTTAGGATTCCCTCATCCTGGAGAAGAGTGACATACACCACCCAGTCTGCTCCTTCCAGGATGACTTCCAAGAGTTTGAGATGATTGATGATGAAGATGAGGATGAGGAGGATGAGGAGGATGAAGAGGAAGAAGTTGACCCTGATGCACCCCCGTCTCCCTCTGCATCTCCTCCTCCCTCCCCTACCCTGGGCACTCTGAAGAGCAGACCCACCACATTGAATCTTACCACCGCTGTGTCGCAGGTTCAGTATTTAATCACCCAGAATGCACCAACCTCAAGTAAGCTCTTTCTATTAGCCACATGCAATCTTTTATAATACTGGATCTCGTTCACTAGGATTCATTGAACAACAACAGCAGTCTGTCCCCAAAGAAAGGAAGTTGGCAAGACTCTTTACGCAACCCAACTTCACAAGGTGAGCTCATCACATTATCTGTAAAGTGAATATGAAAAATAAATACTTCCAACTCTCCACTGAAGTTCAGATAGCTTTGAACTCTGTCAAAGTAGGACCTTTCCTACTTTCAGGTCGTCTGTCTCCAACCCACTCATGCTTGGAGGATGGTAGTCATGTGACAGGCCAGTGCAGAGCCTCTCCACTTTCCCAGGCTCCAGGGTTGCAGAGCAAAGGTACTCCATCAAAACAAGCAGGGGAGGGCGGGAATCCCCAGTCTCCTCATAGGCCCCTCCTCTGCGACATGGAGGGCAACAGACGGGAAAGGCCAGAATATGGTAACACGAAGGCCAGCCCATCAAGCTTGAATTTCATCCCCATTTGCATCAGTGTGATGTAGTGCTGTGTTGTGGATTTGATTTAACGTACAACTAGAAAAATCATTGAGCTTTTTTTTATATATATATATATATATATATATAGGCATTTGCTTATATATTGATTTTAATGAATATCGATCAGTTAAACAGAGATTAGCCTTTATTTTTTTCAAGCATGTTTAAATTTTTCTATCTCAGTTCCTTAGATTGTCCACCTTTTATCTCCATTTCATCATCATCAACTTCATTAAAGTTGCAAGTGCTGTGTTTTTTGTGTTTACCATGTTTTCTTTCTGCAACACTATTATCTTTACAGGATCATTTGGTCAACACAGGTCCAACCCATGTCCTTCAGAGTTTACTGACTCAAAGGCAGACCCAACAATCCAGACAGCCAGAGTACCCTCTGTAGACGAGCACTCCCAGTGTTCAGACACAGAGGTGGACCATGACCTCAACAGTGACCACAACCATAAACACTCAAACCGGCGTGCCACAGACACTTATACAATCACCAGCGAGTCTGGTATGGAACCAGAAAACGATGTTGATCCAGATGGTACCAGTCACTGTTTATCATCCACGGCTCCCATGGGAGGGAATGAAGGCGCTGATACACCTTTGTCTGACGAAGAGCTGGAGAAGGACTTTGAAGTGGAGTTCATGTGCAAGGAGGCCTATGACATGGTCTGCAAGGAGTCGTCTTATGTTGAATTCCCTTCGATTGAGCCCTTTGAGCCCGTGTCTTTCTCCAGCTATCATTCGTCAAGCCGCTCAGAAGCTCCAGACCAGTTCAACCATTCAGATACTCAAACAGCTTCTGCTGTGGAGCCAGCGGCTAATGATTCAACCTCCCCATCTTCAGATCCAGGGATAGCAGACATGAACCAACAGGGTTATGTGACTTCAGACCAAGACAAGGACCTTAGCTCTCCAGGTTCTGATTCTGACGTTGAAGAGGAGCTGGAAGCAGCATTTACTTGTGGGGGTCCTGTGGTTTCCAACATGATCTCCTCTATTTCAGAGACAGAGTTGGACTTGACAAGTGATGAGAGCAGCAGTGGACGTTCGTCTCACCTTACCAACTCAATTGAAGAGGCCAGCTCACCAACATCCGACCAGGAACTAGACCCAGATACCGAGTTAGAACAGGACAGTGGAATTGTTGGCCTCAAAACATCTCTGCTCTTGGGCCAGCGTGATCCAATCAAAGAAGACTCTCTTCTACCTTCTCCTTCCCCTAATCCCTCACCTACTATTGCTACACCCTCACTTGTTGGGTCACCCATCTTACCTCCTGAGTCCTATGATGATGACCAGGCTCTGATGGGGATGCAGAGTGTGGATGATGAGCTGGCTTGTGAGCACCATGCCGATCCGGATGAGACGCTGCCTCCAGCCCAGTGCTGCGACGATCGTCTGTCCAGACCAATGGTGCTCGAGATAGAACCAGACCATGGCCTAGAGAGTTTCAAACGCTCCTTCTACCTGCCAGTGGGGCCCAGACTAATGCCATGTGCAGATGAGTATGATGAAACAAGTGAGGGGGAGTCCGAATCAGAGAGCGAAGATGACCTAAGTGAGAATTCAGACTCCCCATGGCTTCTTAGTAACTTAGTGAATAGGATGATCTCTGAGGGCTCATATCCAATTAGTTGCCCTGAGGAGTGCTTTAGGAGGAAGGCATCTGTGTCTGATACCATCTCCCCATCTTCAGACATTGGAGATGGAGATGATTTCAATGACGAGACCCAGGATAAGAAAGCAGAGATAGAGAGATCACAGGAAAGGGAAAAAGAAGGCAAAGGCTACAGAAAAGAGATGATGGAGCCTGGAGCAAGTTCTCATCTCTATATGAGCAACCCTACTGGTGATACTATAAGCCCACTGATTTTAGAGCGTTGTGCAAATATAGAGGAGGAAACCTCCTTGTATGCCAATATAGACTGTGACAAGAACTCCACAGAGAAGCTATCAAAGAATGCCGGAAGACCAGAGGACGAAGAACCTAATAATGACTTAATTATGGAAGGCAGAAGGGATTTAGACTCGCCCAGCCTCAGCGAGAGTGTGATAAGTGACAAGGATGAGGGGCGGGAAACGGAACCCAGGCCAGCAAGTCGTTCATCTGCATCTCTGGAGCGAATCACAGAGGTCAAAAACAGTTTGACGCTCGACATACCGACCGCTCAGACCAATCGCTGCTTTAGTCTTACCTACTCTACTGACAATGATGAAGAAGAGGACGATGGTGACTCTTATCCTTTCATGGGAAGCATGAGGAATCAATCGTATGGTGGTAGTGATTTAGAACTTGACAGCTCTCCACCGATTGATTCCAGTGTGCACAATCATCCGTTACCTGACCATGACCTCCCACTGTGTGAGAAAGACCTGATTCTCAGGCAGTCGAATGAAGATGATGGACTGGCTTATGACTCCATGAAGTACACACTTGTGGTGGATGAGAATACAACGCTGGAACTAGTTAGCCTTCGGCGGTAGGCCTAACATTGTTTGAAAAATGAGAAAATAGAGTACAGTGTCCTTCAATTTTATCTGTGATCAACATTTATTTTTTGCTGTTGTGTTCTTTTAGGTGTACCTCAGTTTTGAGTGATGAGAGTGAGCTGTCTACCTTATGTGATGAAGAGCCATTGGAGACCTGCAAGGTGGGCTATAGGCACAACAATGAAGGGATCAGGCCAGAACTTTTGAGCTCTTCGGAGGACTCCTCTCCAGAGGCTGATCTTCCGTTTTCCAAGAAGTTCTTAAACGTGTTTGTCAACAGCACCTCCCGCTCCTCAAGTAAGCAGTGCAAATATGTATATATGTATATATATATTTTAATAGATTCTAAGATAGCTTTTATTACTTTTTTTTTTTTTAAAAAAGGGAAACGTTTTTGCTCTGTTTAAACACAGCAGGCATAAGGAAATACTGTAGATCTGAACCAACTGTCCCTTTTATGAATATTTTGCGTTAAAAGTTTAACATATTGCTGCCTTCACAGTAGGTACCCTGTCCTACTGTGAAGGCACCTCCTTAGTACTAAGTGTAAAAGGAGAAAAAAGTATTTCCTCAACAGGATTTATTATGTTTTCTGACTTTACTGCATAACACCTCCCAGCCACATACTGTATTTCGCTGAAAACAGGAAACAGACATTCACAGGGATTCACAGCAACAATAAACCTGCGAAGAAAAAAGTGAAACAAGATGTTTGCACTGAGCAAATGAAATAACATTTTCCTGATTATATCAAAATGAGTCATTAGTAATTTCTCTGTCTTCCATGCAGGCACAGAATCCTTTGGACTTTTCTCATGTACCATCAACGGAGAGGAGAGGGACCAGACACACAGAGCAGTGTACAGGTGAACTTTTAGAGTTCATGTAATCAGATAACAAGTGAATAAAGAAACTATAAACTATCCAAAACATCTCTTATGTATTGGCACATGATTTCTAAATGTATAAACCCAGAGTTGGAAAACTGTTGTATAGAGAAATTAAATGTGAATAATGTGGTCGACTGTGTTCTGAGGCAATCATCAACACTTAGGAGAAGTGAAAATGTATTGGCTACTTGTAGAACTGGGTGGTGTTAGGTGGCTGACAACAATGAGATCAGCTGCCACGCATTTCCAAACTAAACAACATAATGAGGAAAGCCCAAAACAATATCATTGTTTTGTCTGCCTTACAAAGGTTCATTCCTAGACATGAGGATGAACTGGAGCTGGACGTGGATGATCCTTTATATGTGGAGGAAGAAGAAGATGACTATTGGTACAGAGGCTATAACATGCGGACAGGAGAGAAAGGGATCTTTCCTGCCTTCTATGCCCATGAGGTCATAGGCCAGTCCAAAGAGTTGCTGAGTGAGTGGTGACATGCATCTGCAGTACTTCTTAACATTTCATCGAACTAAGGATTACAAAGCGTAACACATTTGTTTTGCCCTCTGTAGGCCTGAAAAGGAATCCAGGGTGGATTGAGACGTTCAATGTTCAGTTTTTGGGTTCTGTTGAGGTTCCTTATCACCAAGGCAACGGCATTCTCTGTGCTGCAATGCAAAAGGTGAGAAAAGTGAAAATATTAAAGCATACATACATTCCTTACAGTCACACTTAAAACACCCTTGTCATTGACATGAATGTCAAATTAACTTTGACTACATATTTTGCTGAAAATAGAAAACAAACATCCACAGCAAAGGGATTCACAGCAACAATGAACAAGCAAAAGTGTTCTCTTTCCAGATTATTTTCAATATATTTTAAGAACTGGTATTTTTAAAACAAGTTTCAGTTTATGGTGGATTTTCTCTAATCCATTCTGAATCAGTGATACAAACACATTCAAAAACGTATCTGTGCTTCCACCTATATTTGGATAAATGATCTTAAGTTAAGAAAGACACAATACATTTTTGTAGTTAGGAACAAGTACTACTACTACAACCATGCTTTCATTTGGTACAGCATTCTCATCTTTGGAAAACTTCAATACAGATGGACCCAGAACAACAAGCCAACAATCCCAAAGACATTATAACTATTTTTAAAGGCTTCCTGGATGTCCTCCCCAATGTAATGACCTCAAATTATGGGCCATGCTTAAAAACTCAGTTCATGTCAGGAAATCAACCAATTTAAATGAGCTCAACCAATTCTGCTATAAAGAGCTGATAGCTACAAAGAGTATGTGGTTTCTTTACAACTTGAGAAGGAATAATATACAAAATATCAGTGGAGATGTATATGTTTAGTTGAGCCTGTGTTGATAAGTTGGAACCTATGTGAATTGAGTAAACTTTGCATTAAATTAACATGTGTGTACTCAACTCTTGATTTTAAAATGTATTAAAGTTGTGCAATCATTCCATCTTGAGGGAAAAAAAAGCCAAAAATAATATAGTAGGTCATCAGTAATAGCCACAATTAATACAATGTTCACTCTGTAGATCACAAGCTTATGCAAACTTCTGAGTGACACTACATACTCACCAAACACCACCCTGAAAAACTATCAATAGCCTCATGAACACGCTTTTTGTCATGTAGATTGCGATGTCGAGAAAACGGACGGTACATGTACGACCTCCTTCTCTGTGTGAGCTGGAGATCAGCTTACAAGGAGTTAAACTAATCATGAGTTTGGACGACGAATATGACACCCTTGATGAGGTACAAATGAATAAATACATGAGACAGAACATCCATCTTGTGCAGAGTAATTTTACTTCCCTCATTCATTTACAATCTTGTTCTAAATTCTGTCCATCTTTCTCTTCTCATCCCCAGTATGACAGATGTAGTCACTTCTTCCAGATGAAGAACATCTCTTTCTGTGGATGTCATCCGAGGAACAACTGGTAAACAAGGCCTCCTGCCCTCTGCCCTCGTGTTTTTACTGCACACTGACACCTGACTGATGGCATCATATTGCTCTCATCTCTCTGCAGCTACTTTGGCTTCATCACCAAGCATCCAATGCTGAACAGATTTGCTTGCCATGTGTTTGTATCCCAGGAATCCATGCGGCCTGTGGCTGAGTGTGTCGGGTACGTTAGCATTATTAAAATGTTGATCAATGCAATCCAACAATGATCAAGAAATAGTAAAATTGTTTTTGTGTCTGTTGGCTCACAAGTTAAGTCTCATGCAAGCATAATCAACGTTAGGATCTTCTCCATATACATTAATAACTTCTCTGTTAATCTCTCTGTACTGTATCCATATTTTGGCCTCATATTTTCCCAAATCTTTGCTGTCTTCTAACAACCTTAAAGCTAAATTATTTCTTTCTTTCGTTTTTGGTCATTCCCCTCACCACTCGTTAAAAATGATTCTTTGCTCTCCAATATCTGAGTACAATTCTTGTGCCTGACAGACTGGTCAGTGACTTTAGTGCCCATCTGCTCTTGAATGTCTCCGGATCAGAATATGTTGTGTTGTTTTTTTTTTTGTTTTTTTTATCTTTTAGTTGCATGCTAAAAGAATGTAGTGTGAAGCACTTTGGAATCAAAGTTGGGATTAAACATTAAAAGTCAGAAGTGATCAATTTTTTCCCACCCTAGTTTTAAGTGGGCAGGAGGTGACAACTTAAAAGATTACAGCATTTTTCACGTCTCATTCAGCTATTATATGTCTGAATAATTAAAGACGCAGATACTTCACTGCAAAAATATTAAGACCTGACAGCAGGGCTCAGTTTTATCTATTGGCTTCTCATGCTGCCTTCTGTAGACACAATCACAAGGCCTGAACCTAAGTAGGACCTGTGTTTATCTTCACATTTTTATTTTTTGTGCTATGGTACCTGGGCATTCATTCTGAAACATCAAGATGCTAAAGCGAATTTTAAGATGTAACACCAGTCCCCATGTCTGTTTTTTTTTCTTTTTTTTCTGCAGTCGAGCCTTCCAAGAGTACTACCAAGAACACCTGGAGTACGCCTGCCCTACTGAAGACATCTACCTGGAGTAGGAGAACACATGACGACCCCTTTCCTCTATAGCCAATGTACATTGGTTAAGTTTTCCACCAGAGGACACTGTCAGTCTTTCTTTACTTTTATTTATGTTCCTCCAGGATCACTGTAAAATATTTTTTTGCATCCTCCTCAAACTGGGATCATCATTTCTACAGTAAGCTATTTATTAGACTGATTTCATTCATCCCTTTTCCTGTTGATTTCCCAGGTCGCAATGCATTGATTGCCTGTTTCTTTTACTGTTTTTTTTCTATGGTATAAAACTAAAAAACTGAGCACCTGTTTATTTAAAAAGTTCTGGTTTTGAACTTACATTCTACCTACTACGGCTGTATCACTTCTCAATGCATGGCTGGTAGGGTTGCTGCACACTGACACCAACAAATACACATATCCAAGTGAATGACAAGCAGCTCAACAATCGTAAGGGAATAGTGTAGAATCAAAAGGTTTGTAAATATCTTTTTTGTGTTTTGGTTTAAACAGCTAACTTGCTTTGTACTGAAGAAAATGTTGGAGTCGATTAGAGAAAGTTAGCGGCTCTTTTATTCAACCTACTCCCTGCGTCTCGTACAAGATAAAGTGTGTGTTGTAAATACGTGTATAGAAAGTAGACAGACATACATTGCCTCATTGAGTCTGATTGGAAACACAGACGGGACTGATTTTGCTATAGATTTTGATGTGGGCAAAAAAGTTATAAAACAATGGCTTGCTCTGACGGGAGAACACCAGATGTAAAAGTGGAATAAGTTTGGAAAAGTTGACTTGGAACTAACTTTTAATGCTATTAGCTCTTCAGATATTTTATTCACATTGGATTTGATCCAGTAACTGTTTGAATCATATAACAGCATTGATTTTCCTTCCTGTCCTGACCTGACAGTTGTCTTGTTTGTTGACTTTTTACCACAAAGTAGCTTTCATGGCAAATTTACCGAAGCCCAAAAGTGCCACAATTCAATTAATAAACACAATGTTTTGTAGATATTTATACATGTAATAATTCAAAGAAAAATAAATGCATTAGATGAATTAACAAATACATCTTATATTATTTAAAATTTTCAGTGTTTCAACAAATTCAAAAGTAGAAGTTTGCTTTTGTTAAATGTCAAAAGGATATGTAATTATCTTAGTGTCTGTTTTATTTATTAGCTTTGTAGCTCTGTTTTTTCAGGACCTCTTGAATTTATTTTATCTTTCTGTCTAACCCGTCGAAGGACAGGAACAGACATGACTACAGGCAAGATGACTGTTGTGATCGTTAATTAATTAGACATCGCAGACTATCCAGAGTAATAAATTTTTTTTTTTTATAAATGTATCATCAATAAATCTTTTTAAAATACTGTTATTATTATCTCTCCATCCATTATCTAACATGCTTATCTTTAGTGGGGCTGTGAGAGGTGCTGGTGCCTATCTCCAGCGGTCAGTGGGGCAGGACAACACAGAGAGTCTGCATCCACTGGTAGAGCATGCAAACTCCAAGCAGAAAGACCCCGGGATTTGAACCCAGGACCTTCCTGCTGCAAGGCAGCAGTGCTGCTATCTGCGTCACTGTGCAGCCTGTTATTGTTATTATTCTTGCTTTCAATATTATTCTTAATATTCTTTTTCAACTTGAAGTGTAGCTCTGGAAATATAAAATAAATACTTATTTTAGCACCAAACCAATTACTTTTTATTAATGATTTCAATTTAGATTTGTGTATTAATATATTATTGACACATTAATATATTAAGCATATATTAATTTATTTAATGCATTTATAAAAATGTTACTTATATGATCATATTTTAAATATTTACTAAATAAAATATTTATTAATTAGACTGTGGCATATTTGAGCCAAACAAACGAAATCTCACAACAGTTAGACCTGCAAAATCTGCTTTGCTGGAGAGTATGTGATTTTCAGGTCAAAGACAGCTGAGGCCCCCTGACAAGCCATATTCTCAATGTTTTGACTGAATTATTGTGGTTTTGGGTGATGTGTTAGCCAACATTTTGTTTTATTTTGAATCTTCTGAAAGAGACTAGTTGGAACAGTGGCTGCATGTCAGTAAACTGCTATTGCTTGGTCCAGGTATCAGTGAAATCTAACCTTTTCTTAGAGCTTTAAAGAGAGTTTTTATAGTCGTGTAAACTACCAAATAGTCACCGGTTCCCAATATTTATTTAATGCTTCTAGGCTTGTTAAAGATGAAATAATGCACTCAATAATCTCCACCGGTGTTGATACTGCGGAAAAATATATTTTTAGATAGAAGAAGGAGGTACACCTAAAAACGAAACGGACACCGCAGTCATCTGTTATTTGAAACTCAGGCTTCCAGCGGCAAACATTGCTCTTGTTATCTTAGCCAGATATTTCGCGTCTTTCTCCGCTACGTTCAGTCATAATAAAGAAGACACTCCGGATCTGAAGGATTTCAGTGGTATAAGTCGACATGGCAGGAGTGAGGGGTTTATCTACATATATATCGCTGTCAGTTAGGTCATGTATATACAATAGAAAATCTAAGTGCTGTGTCCTTTATGTTGAGTATGTTGACAAAATGAGTATGTAAAATGATTTAAAAAATTCATTATAAAAAAAAAGATCACAACCAGACAAAAATCCCTAAAAACAAAGAAAAGACTTATGTGATCTGCAATAATTTAATTTGAATGTGTTATGTTTCGCCACTCAGGTGAAACTTTCCTGCTGGCTCCATAGTTTCTACACAGACAGGCTTCGGCAGCACATTTAGGGCACATCAGTGAGCTGTGGGGCCACCAGTGTGCGAGAGCAACCCTCCACACCAGGTAAACAGTGGAGTTAAACCCACTCAGATGCCACTGGAAAACTATCATTTCGCGTCTTGCCCGTTGTGGTCATCACCTCTGAGCAAAAACAGTGTGATCCATCTCTGATCTATGTATCTACTTGCTTCTGACTACGTTTTCTATCTTGTTCCAGCCAAGTTAAAAACCCTGTCTCTTCAAAGCAGCTCCACTAAAACAGCCTTTGAAGATGGTCTAGTCCCATATAGCCGCTGAGAAATACAGTTAAACCAAACTTTTGACTTTATTACTTCAACAAGATTTATCACTGTATACCTAGAGCAAAACAGTATGTGAAAAAGCCAACATAACCTATCTTGTATCTTTAAAAATTCAAGGAAAACTAAGAAAAATTGCAAAACAACAAACAAAAAAAATAATCACTCTGCCTTGTCATGGGTTTGGTCTTATGAATAAAATATATGCTTGATGTCTGAAACTTTTTTGTCGTCTTTATTGAGCTTCACATAAATTTAATTACCGTATGTAGGAATATTAAGGTTAACATTTTTTTTTTTTTTTACAAATATTCAAACATTTGTATTCAAGTTGGAGAACATACAGTACTAGAAAATGTCAATGTTAATCAGAAGAAAATTTCCTCATTGAGGAAAATATTATGGTATTCTTTTTCAATAACAAGAGGAGATATATTCTCCAGAAACTAAAAGAAAATGATTAGTGCAAAACTCCACATGACCTTAATGTCCTCTGATCTTTAGATTTTAGGATAAATTTAGTGCAGTATGTCTCCTCCCACCTTGTCTTCACAAAGCCCTCACCACCAATCAGCAGTGGCAGCAGGTGGGCTTGGGCCTACACTCAGCACTGCAGCAGGGCTCAAGATCCGGGTTCTGTCCCTTTGATATCTGGCTTTCTCCAAAGACCATGGTCGCCTCAAACTGCGCCTTGACTTTCTTTATCTGCACCAGCACAGCTTGGATGTCGGGTCTCTCGTCCAGAGGAAGAGGGTAGTGCTCCGAGGGGTCGGCCTCCAGGTCAAAAACGAGAGGTGGATCATGGGCCTTGAGGACCGCAAACTCAGAACAATCTTGGTCAGGGGTGGTAGAACTGTGGGTGGCGCCTAATGGGGGAAAACCATAAAAGAAATCAAGTTTCAGATTAACTGCATAACTCTTGGGTTTTTCTTTCTTAAAAAATGTTATTGCTTATGTTTGAAAAAAAAACAAAAAAAAACAATTAGTAATATAAAATGATGTGCTGCTCAAATAAATCTGACAGATTAATTTTTTTTACAATTTGTCATTATACTACTACAAATTTCAGTTAAATTTATTGGGAATTCATGACAGACCAACATAAAATATTTTACCACACTTTTGTGTCGTTTTTGTTCTCTTTATTTCCTTACTCTATTTTCTATAATGGGAATGTGGGTGAATCTTTCTTTGAAAATACCTGCGTCATATGTTTAAGAAAAGACAAATACTTTGTGCAATACCTAATATTTACCATTTTAAGAAAATTTTTATTTGTCAAAATATTGTCCTAATTAACATATTTCTGCAAATACTGCTAGCAGGACACATTTGTACATTCCTAAATTGCTGCTGTGGGCCAACAAAAACCTTTTTGAGGACCACAGATGGCCCTTAGAATGATTTGGACATTTTTTGACATCCCTGCTTTATTCTTAATTTCTATAGCTTTTGACCTCTATTTATAGCAACATTCTCAACATCCCCCTTCAGTAAAGCTCATTAAAATAAAGGATTGTGCATGTTAGCTGGACATGTTTCTAAATATGATAAGATGGCATAAGAAAAGATTAGGCTCTGTGTGCTTTGGGTTCTACCTCTTGTGTAAAAGTGGGCCTTGTACTTTCCCAATCTTACAGCAAACAGGCCGTATTTTTCATTAGGATCTATGGGGTAGAACATCATTGCCTCCCTTTTACTCTGCAAAACAGAGAATGAGATCAAAGACACACATTATGCTTAAGTCAGGCTGGTTTAAAAATCAGTCTTTAATTAAAGAACACAGAGGACACAGCTGTCACCTTTCCTTTGTGAAAGAGGAGATCTGTCATGTCAAACCCATCCAGTATCACCGGGGGAAGCTTGGCTCCAGCCAGACTTGCAATGGTTGGAAGGATGTCTAGAGTGCTGGCCATCTCATGGGTCACCCCTTAACGGGAACAGTCCAGAAACAGAGCTTCTGTTAATACAGTCTTATTGCAGTAACTACTTTCATACTGACAAGCGATGACTAAGAAGATAAAAACAAAATTAACCCTATTAGTCTGCTCATACATATAGTCATTAGGGTAATTTATGATGTGTGATTAAAACCAGAAAAACATCAGATGTTTTTCTTTTAAGAGGTAAGAAGAGGTAGTTTCACTTTTAGTGTCCTTACCTGGTTTGATGACCCCTGGCCAGAATGCAATGGCTGGCTCCCTCATGCCTCCATCATATGTTGTACCTTTGCCACATCTCAGTGGGCCTGAATTTCCACCACGCGACATACGCATCAGTTCAGGCCTACACACACACACACACACACAGAAATAATACTCTGTTTAATTATATCAAACATTGCTGAAATTGTTTACACATTTTCAGTCTCTTGTGGGTAAACAGGGTTACATTACAGGAGAACAGATCTCTGTTTGTAACCAATGCTTCTGTAATTTGCAAGTGATTCTGTAACATTAGAAATCACATGTTTTGAGGGTCTCGCTTCTCCTTCTTGCTCTATAAAAAGTATGTCAGTCAGTTCATAGCACAAAACTTCCTTAAATGCTTTTTTTTTTTCCAGCTATGCTGCAAGAACATGTTTTTAATCATTTGTTCAAGTTACTTCATGTGGCTAAGTTGATCGGTCGATTCTCATTCTCAGAACAGAGCAATGTGTCACTCTACCTCCATAATGGATCTGCCTTAGCAGTACATGAGAGTTATATTATTCCTAAACCATTTTCAAGTGAGAGATGAACATTACCGCTCAAAACGACAAAAATGAAAGGCGAGTCCTTGTTACATTTTTAAAGATTTACTACAACAGTGGGTTGCATTTTTTAAACACAATAGGAGAAAAAGGACAGGTACTTCTGTATTTTTGTCAAAATATGCAAAAAGGTACATGTCTCTACTCTTCTTTATTTCTTTACCACTACAACCAACCAACCCATTGTCAGCAGTGAAGAACACAAGTGTGTTGTTGATCACGCCCATCTTTTCCAGGGTTGTTATTAGGTTTCCTATTGTGCTGTCAAACTCAAAGAGGGCATCACCAAATGGACCTCTCAGAGAGTGACCTGCTGCTCTGGTACCAGCATACTGAGGGTAGTGAGTGTGCTGTAAGAAAAGCATGACGGAAAATGTAATTAAAGCATTATGTAGCACAATGTTTCCAAATATAGCTAAAAAAAATATGAGGTGCATTATAGAAAACTGTATACTACAGATATTAAAATACATTTGGTCATGCTGGAATGGTAAAACTTTCTTGCAGTTAAATGCCT
Organism: Alfaro cultratus; assembly: GCA_903066825.1. Lineage (NCBI taxonomy): Eukaryota > Metazoa > Chordata > Actinopteri > Cyprinodontiformes > Poeciliidae > Alfaro > Alfaro cultratus. The sequence continues at coordinate 1,009 of CAEFZX010030463.1, read as the reverse complement.
GAGAATAATACTATCTTTAGTTTGAGCAAACTCAAAACAGGAGAAACTCATGAACTTAAGTCTGCATAAAAATATCAAAAAAGAAAAAGTTGTATTTTAATGTTATTAGGAGTTTTATGGAGGCAACAGGCAAATGACAGGAAAAACATGAGTTTCTTGTGAAAAAGTAAAGTTTGATTTGTAACAGACTTTTTTCAACTTACAGTAACTCAGATAAATCTTTCACTTGAAAGACTTCTCAGTTCAATGAACTAGCAATAGTTCCACAGTTTTAATAGAGACAGGTCAGTTAAATGTTCAAAGTCTGATCTTTTTACTGTGATGTAATGCAACTTTTGGCTTCAGTCAGACTGCAAACCATTGAAGGTTTAGCCTACGTTCATGTGACAGAGACTCTGATTACAACAGTTGTTAGAGATGATGAACGCTAGAAATTTAATGAATGATCTAATTTTTTGAGAAGCTCAATGTTGGGTTTATTAGCTGTAAATGTGGAAAAATAAGGGATTGGAAAACAGCTCTACGCATAATAAATCTATAATCATTAAAATTAAGCTTTTTGGATTGAGTCATTGAAATTATTTAGTGATTCAATGACAGTTATATTATTAATTGGGGCCTGCCATAGAAATGCATGGCAGGCACCTATTGTTCTTCACCTCAAAATAACTGCCGCTTCTCATTACCGTTAATGCGGCCCGTACCGCTGCGTGCCCCCTCACGTGCGGCTCGATCCCAGGAGGGGAGCTGTTACTTTTGTTGGCATTTCGAGTAACTGTGGCGACATAATTAACAAAAAACGAGCCAAATTCAAGTCAAAACAAAAGACTAACTACGGTGGCCGACAGGTGCAAATGCGCAGCAAAAGAGAAAACATGCAAACAAAAAAAAGACACGCGCACAAATTAAATGCGGCAAACAAAAAGCAAATAAAATGCAGCAAACAAAAAAGAAAACACCCCCGAATGAAATGCAGCAAACAAAAAGAGAGACGCAAACACCCCCGAAT
>CAEFZX010030461.1:0-14173 GCA_903066825.1 Alfaro cultratus | reverse complement strand
TGCAGATACAATAAGTCAGTTTGCTCTCTATGGTGCACTTGTAGAAGGACACCAGCAGTTTCTCCTTGATGTTGTTCTTCCAATTGTTGTTCACGTATACACAGAGTCCCCCACCTCTGATCTTGCCGGAGTCTTCCGTTCTGTCGTGGCGATGTACTGAGTAGCCTGCTAGCTCGATAGCAGAGTCCGCTACGTCTGGATGCAGCCAGGTCTCCGTGATTAGTAGAATACAGCTGTCTTTCACTGCGCTGTGAGATGCAGCCTGAAGTCTTAGTTCATCCATCTTGTTTACAAGGGATCTGTCAGTAACAACATGTAACTTACATGTCAGTAACAAAAAGGTTTGATATAATAAACTGAGCAGAAAAAGGAAGAAATAAAAAGAATAGTCACAAACTAACTGTGAGGAAAGTAAAACAAAATGTTACAAATGAAAGAGGAAAAGGTATTGATATTTGTATTGAATTTTGTTTTCAGAAAGACATAATAAGGAAAACTTTATACAGAATTTTGAAATGAATTTCTTTATTTTTTGAGTGGAAAAGAAAGATATTTGGTTCTTATTTTGAGATATCATCATGATTTTGAAACAAATGTTTTTTTCTCAGGGGGGATGTCAGAGTGCTCCTTATGAATTTATTATTACATTTTTTGTCTCTACAGCCATACATAATCAGATGTGGTTCTTTTGGAGTAACAGCTGAATGTAATCATACCTTTAATTAGATGAATCACAGTAGGAGGAATTGCCTTTAAAACTATTAAATTGAATGTAAATTTTATTGTGTATTTTTTTGATAAAATCATCATAGTTTCCATTGGAAATATGGCAATCCTCACAGAGCAAGCTGTGTTTGTTATAAAAAGGTAATCTGTTTCAAATGTAAAGCGTTTAAATAATTTTTGTTTTGCTCTACTGAACATGTGAGAATACATAGAATTTTGCTCTGTGTTAAACAAGTTATAAGAAACACTTTTGAACATCCAAATACCTCCAGCAACAACTTCGGGAAACAAAAATGCCTACACTGTACATTTAAAATCCTTTTTTGTTGTTGTAGTTGTGCCTTTTAGCAGCACAAATGCCTAAATAGATCCAATGGGAATGTGAATTCAAACCCTAGTTCACTTTGATTGAGTACACACTTCATAAAGGGGTGTAGGGAGCAGTGATCAGGCCTTACTCACCGTGAAAAAATGTGCTTCTTGATTTTTCTGGCAGGATTTTTTGTCATTGACTCACTGGCTCGCTCTGTCTCTAGATGGCTGCACTACAGAGTCCATTTTATGGGGACAAAATGGACCTTTTGTCCCTTTGTCAAAAGATTGAGCAGTGTGACTACCCTCCACTCCCATCTGACCATTACTCCAAGAAGGTAAACTACTTTGTCTAATACCCAATTTGTCTTCCATTTTCCTTCAACTGTGATTATTCAAGTAGGTGTGTAAATGTTTATTGATTTGAGATGTGTTCACAGGATTTGTACACCACAGAGTTTAGTCTCTGCTGCTAAATACAAATGGTTAGGTTAGGTGAATATATTCCAACTGTGAAAATTATGACAGCAGGAGATGGATTGGGATAAAAAGCTGCTTCCTTAATTATATTAACATTTCTTTCTCATTAACAATTTAAGAATTTTACAATTCTTAAATAAAGAAATAAAGTCTTTCTTTATTTCTTTCACTATTGTCCTTTGATGTATTTTGTATGTAACGTCCTTATATTTGCTCATTTGGTTTCCTTTAGAGCCCTCTGAATCATTGTGTGTATGAATGGTTTTGTACACATAAAATTGTGATGTTTCAAAAGGGAAAAACTGAGAACTGACAGGTCTTTACTCAGACTGAACAAACACATCAGTATTTACTCTGTTGGGTTTGATCTGTTAGTTTAAATTTCATTGGGAAGCTTTAAAACAGAATCCTGGGTACTTTTGGAAAAAATTGGATTAGCTGACTCTTGCCACTTCGAGCTGCAGACCCCGCTCAGATCAGAGAGCTGTAGAACTATTTGCTTAGTGCTGTTTTTACATATTTAGCTATTTTTAACTAATTTCAGTGAAAAGAAAATAGGAAAAAATGGTTTATAACATTATTATAATAGATACATTTGTTGTAAACGTCCTTTGAAATGAAACAGGATTTTTTTCTTGTGTAAAACACACATTTCTCTGTTGCTGACAAGAAAAGATAATAAATCCCATCTTATCCCCAGCTGCGAGACCTGGTCAGCATGTGCATCAACCCAGACCCAGTCCAGAGGCCTGACATTGTCTTCGTGCTACAGATAGCCAAACAGATGCACATGTGGACGTCCAGCACCTGAACGCCACTTGGAGTCCACTCTGCCCAGTCTGAGGAGCTTGGCTGCAGCTGCTGCTTCAGAAACCAGCCTTGGCTTCCATTTCTCAAACAAAATCGAAGATGTGCTTTAGTGCACTCAGATGTTTTTCTGTGAACACTTCCAATCCATTTGTCATGACTGTGGTAAAGAGGCACAGCAGCAGAATTAGCATTCAGCAGGTGAGTTTTTCTATGGCTGGTGTCTGATCCTGTAGAAATGTTTCTTCCTCTCATTATACCTTACTGTCATTAGAATCAAGTTCTAACAACTGAACAAATGATTGGGGCCAAATGAAGTGATTCCCAGTGAGCCATACTTACAGACTGTGAGCACAGACCTAATGATCCGATGTCATTAGGGAGAAGGCAGAGGAGCTCAAGTTTTTTTTTCCCACAGATGACCTCTCTCATGCTATACTGTCACGGCACAGTGACTGTTTTAACAAATATGTAAAAAGATATTTTTTATAAAAAAGTTACATACTGCAGCTTTAGTGCCATTTTAAAACCTTTTCAATATGTTTGGTCCAAAAGTTATTCAAACTGGATTAGTAGGGAGGCTTGTGAAGTTGTTTATAAGTGATGTTTATGACTTTTGTGCTTATAAGCAGCAGAGAAACTCCAGCACCATATCTAGGAAGAATTCAACATTTTCAGCTTTAACAATTTAGTTTCTATGGACTCGTGCCAAAATTGAGAATATAAAAATAAATAAATGGTTTGATTAAGTGAGTAATGTGCCAAATACTTCATCCAAATTATAAAATACTAGGACTGTCACAACTGATTTGTGACAGTCCTAGTATTTTATAATACTATAAGTTGATAGTGTGATTTACTGTCACTTAATTTTCCAATCTTAGTTTAACTGGTTTCCTTGATTCATTTACAATTTTTCTCATTTTGCATTTGAGACATTTCACCATATGTTTCAAATTTTCCATCCTCTGTATTTATTTTCTTCATACACTGATGTAGTTTCTCTAATATTGCCTCTTTGCATTTTCTCCCTTCTTATTTTCTCCATCTGCCTGTTTATTTAGATTCTATTATTTCCTAATGGTTTTTTTTCTTTCTTTTTCTTCTATGTTAGTGAAGGGATTATATGTTTCAGAATCATCCTGTAGGTGATTCTGAAATTATTTTTTCTCAAAATTAAGAAAGTGATGCAATTTCTTTCAGCTTGATTTAATAAAAATGCCAATTACAATTTTACAGTTTTAGTTTTTGCCAGTATGCTTTGCGGAGCCAGAATGAATAAGCTAAATATTTCACTTATGTATCACTAAACTGAACTGGACTCAGCCTTTGTCTTTCATTTTCAGTCTGAATTATTCAATATTGAAAATCTCTTAAAAGTACTGCCAACAACTGTAATATGTGTTCCTCGTTTGTTGAACCAAAATGTTGATCTTGATAAAAAATAAATAAATAAATAATCAGTCAACTCAAAACTTTATTGTTGACCATGGACATAATGTGTGTCAGGTGTTCTAAAGGGGAGAGGTACATCAAAAAAACTAACATTTTAGGAAGTGTCCATAGTTTGGATGGACTCCTCCACCACCTCCAGGTCCAGCGGGGTTACACACTTCGATAACACAGCAGTCGTTCCTCTTTTGTACTTGTAATCACCGGTTCTGCATGGAGAATAAGAAGATAAAGTATAAATCCTTATTCATTATGTGTGGTCCACCGCAACAAAAACAAATTCAAATCCATGGTTCATTTGCACACAACAGGAACCATCAGTCTACAGACAAGCCATGCATGCTAGCTAATAGGGATGCTCCGATCAGGTTTTTTACAGTCGATTCCGATCACCCATAAGGGCCGAGCACTGCTGATCATCGATCACTGCTGATCATCGATCACTGCCGATCACCTGGATTGGCTGTTAATTTTTCGCTTTAGGTATAAATGCTACCATGTGATCTGTAAAAATGATCTGGCAATAAATTCACCTAATTTAGACATAAAATATGCAAAATACTTGCAGGAACAACACAGCAGCTATTGAGTCAAAAGGACAAAGGGACCTGCAATCAGTAAAATAATATTTAACAGTAAGGCTCAACAGCCTAAATTATACACAAGACAAGTAAATCACTGTATATATATATAATATATATATATATTATATATACTATATATAATCACTGTCCATATCAAATAATTTCAAGTGAAAAAGAAAAACATTCATTCTTAGTCAAATGCAGGTTGCATTCAAATAAACAATCCTAACGTACTAAATCACAACTTCCTGAGATCATGGCTAATTGTTTTGTGCTGCTCTGATTGGTTGTTTCTGACAGAGCTGTGTAATTCTGCAGAACACAGAGAGGAAGAAGAGGAGCTCAATTTCCCCCCCGCCCCCCAGAAATTTTCTGTCTCATGTTAGGATATAAAAGTTTTAATGCTAATATAAAACGTTTTTTTAAGTTACATGGTGCAGCTTTCAGAAGCTATTCAATATAAGAGTCCACTGTCTGGTGGAGGTTGGACGGCGCTACGTCTATGAAATATCAATATCATATAGTCTAACAGCGCAGGGCAGAATCCAGCATCTTCCACCGCTAGCCCCATGACTTTATTTTTTGGGTTGTTTGTTTAGCTTTCTGACTGTAATGCACATCTGGGTGAGTGTTGGAAATTGTGCGCTGCTTTACCTGCTGTCTGATTGGTCCGGATGTCTTTTTACTTGCAGTGAGCCTCAATAACTCACCATATTCTTATGTTTGTTTTTAAATGTCATATTAAATTAATTGTCCTCATCCTGATTTTGACATGCTTCACACCCAAGTTATTTTTCTGTCTCAAGATGCAAATGTCCCCATTCACTTTCAGAGAGTTATAGTTAAACAACACATTGCTTAGGATTTGCTGCTGTGTGCTTGCACAGTGTGGAGGAACGGGGGAGATACACTGCAGACAGATTCCTGCAGGCTGCAAAGTGAGTTACAGGTGATCGGTTTTTGTGATTGACAACAAGAGGCAGTGATCGGCGATCACATACTTTTTCACGGAAATCGGCCGATTATGATCGGTGGCTGATTGATCGGCACATCTCTACTAGCTATGCAAAGTTGGTAAGAGCTGGTTAGTAGAGAACTCTGACAAGTTATGGTGGCTGGTAAGTCAGTCTGCACTAAAACACTCAATCTTACTTACAGCTGCAAGGCCTCAAGCTCATTTAGTCTTCAGGGAGAACAAGCAATAAAACAAGTTGTCAGCCAAAGTTCATAGACTGATGCAATAAAGCTGCTTTTTAGGAGGCAAGACATATGATGCACTGTATTCATGGTGAGAAATTGTAACATGAGTAATGCCACAACAACCATGCACTAGTAAAATGGGATTCATCAGTGCATCCCATTACACTAGTGGGATGCACTAGCCCACTAGTGTAATGGGCTCTAGAGCCAGCAGTCTGGGGCTGTTTTAAGACATGTTTATAAAGTAACATTTAGCAAACTGACAACATTCTGGCTGAATCTGCCAGAAAGTATCCAATTGAAGATCCAGATGTTGCAGTAGTTCTCACCTGACCCCCTTCTTGTTGGCCTCATCGTGTGGTCTGATGTAGTCCACGTTGCCCTTGGTGATGACAGTGAGGTCAATGTTACTGCCAGAGCCCAGGTCGTTAAAGATGCCTGCAGCGATGGCGTCACGCACCAGCCGCTTGGCTTCCTCCTCCTAATAGGAAGCAGCAACATGGAAGCTCAGGTGAAGTGTGAGCCATCATGGTTACTGAACTAATGTTAAACTGAGCAGAGACCGGCTCACCTCCAGGTCTGGTTTGTAGCGATCTTCAAAAACAGCCATGGCAGCCAGGGAGCCAGAGCCTTAAGAAGAGTGAGACTTGGGTCACTGACCTAATACTGTCCTAACCTCAGTAACCCCAGTAACCATAATGCTTTGGGTTACCGGGGTTTGAAAAACCAACTCCAAGGCAGAAACAAGACTGCTTCGTTATTGACAGAATATGTGGAACAGATTTATCCAAAGAAGAAACAACAAGCCTCAGGGAGAAGAGACTCTTGCTGCAGAAAGGTGCAATTAATAAAGAATGTTGGAGTGTCTTCCAAAAAACTACAACAATCAGAAAAGAAAAAAGCATAGTAGCAAGTACCAAGCAGTAAGAATAAACTGAGTAGTATTTCTAAATGTAGTTTTTATTGAGCCTGAACCCACACATTTTTTGTGTACTTCTACTGAATGTGATTAGTATTTCTTGATTTTGTAGTGAGTCAAGCAGTTCTCATCCTGTTGACTTTGTCTTAACCTGCACAGGACAAACAAAAAAACAATCTGAATCTGAACCTCTATCTGGTTTGGAAAATAAAACCCTGATATGAAGACTGATTGAAAATGATGGTGGCAATCTAATAAGGAAACATCCATTTCACTGTATAAATTACTGACTCCAAAACAACGTCAGCAGTCTGGAAACAGTAGTTCATCTTACTCTCTTCCACATCTATCCAGAAACAAGTGAGGATAAATGGAACAACAAAAACATTGTAAAAACAAATAAATAAAACTATGGTTTGCATTTAAACTATCAGAAAAGCTAGAAGCTGTGTTAGTGAGACAAACTGACCCATAGTGACGTAGGGGAGCTTATCAGTGGAACCATGAGGGTAAATGCTGTACAGGTGAGGTCCATTACAGTCCACTCCGCCAAGGACCAGAGCAGCGCCAATGTAGCCCTGATACCTGAAGACGCATACACACACAAAACTGCTCACTCACAAGTCAAAAAACAGATAAATTACACATTTACCAGAGTTAAACAAAACAAACAAAAAAAAAGGTATTTTACAGTTTGCAGTGTGATGCCATGAGTAGCAGCTCCACCTCTTGGTTTCCGGCTGCCTGGGCAAAGAGCCCCATTGCTGAATGGGGCTCTTTGTTCAGGCATGCGAAGAACAAGCTCCATGAAAAGCCGAGAAGTGACAATAAAAAGTAGGGCCGGGAACTCTAAAAGTTAATTTTGTTTTATTTAGATTTTAATGCCTTACAACACAATCACATTTTTTACTTTTATATTCACATGTTTCAGGTAAAACTGCAAATCTGATGCACAGCCACATCAGAAAACAACAGCAACGGACAGCTGAGCTGCTATTTGGTCCACCTTTGCTTCAAAACCTAATATGACTGGATTTTGAATTTATGAACGCTGGAAAGTCTATTGTTGTGTTCAAGTTGTGCTAATAGGAGTTAGCTTATCAGTGAATCTATTCAAACCTAAAATCTCAATGCTAAACATGCAGCAGCAGAATAAACGTCAAACGCTAATGTGAGCGTTCACAGTTCACATTTCTAAAAAAGTTCCATAAATAATCAGGAGTTCTTGAAACCCTGGAAAACTGGATGTACAGAAAATATTTTTTTCTCCACATAGACTTTGAATGTAAATTATGCGCAAAATGCATTTGCCTCCAGCTGGCAGGAGGAACTGTCCTACTACTACAGGTGAAGTAGTGTAAACATATACAGTACAGATCGAAAGTTTGGACACACCTTCTCATTCATTTGAATGAAAAGGTGTGTCCAAACTTTCGGTCTGTACTGTATACACACACACACACATACACACACAATTCAGTCATGGCGCTCTATGAGCCATCAGAGGAGATGATGGCTCATAGAGCCATCATCTCCTCTTATTCAGGCATTGGCGAGACTAGCCACTTACACTTGGGAGTGGCTACGTATGCTGTGTTTTAGGAAAATTATTGTTGATTATACAGAAGAGTTATGGATTCAACATGTTGATATGACAACTTTTTATGAATTGTGTTATCTCCCCCCCCCAAAAAAAATAAACTATCTTTTTCCTACTACTTCCTGCCGTCTTGTTCATTACTTTGCTGGTAGTAACATCTGGCTGTTGGTAACTTGTTTGATGTGAACAAAGTGTTTTCATTAAGCAAATGTATTTTTGTTTACTTCAATTTGAGCAATTTTATGGTTAATAGAAAACCGTCTACTATCTAAACTTGTTCTAAGTTTTGTCCAGGACTGGTATGTTAGTGTTCTCCTGAGTCCTTCCACAAACAGCAGCAAATGTAAAGATGCAATGGGTCTGCTTGAGTGATAAGATCTGGTAACCGAAGCTTTCTGGGCTAATAATGACAGTGGGTTAAACAGTGAGGATGTTCATTACTCAGCTACACAAACACAGAGGCCTACCTGAAGAGCATCTGCTTGAGCATGCGGTTAGCGGTTGCCACACGTGGCAGCCTGCCTGTGGACAGGGAGTGCAGCTCCAGGTTGGACGAGATGATCTGAGTGGTCATCTCAGTGTCTGCAGCAGTTCCTGCACCGCAGCAGCTGGACAACACAAAGGAGCAGTAAGGAGGGGGTTCACTATTTCTGCTATAATCTAGCAAAACCTCCATTCACAGAGGCTATGTAAAGCATAATTTAAGAATAAAGGAAGAGCTGAGCTGTCACTTACTAAATGTTGGGGGAGATATAGTGGATCTTGGAGCAGTTTTTATCAGCCACCACCATGCCTTCAGTGGCTCTGGTGTCAGCGCCGAGAACAACTCCATCCTGAACACCAAATCACATCATCATCTCTGGAACTGCTCGATGAGCTGTTCTCGGTTAGCTAATCGTCAAGAAATGTTTTGTGGATTGAGAACATCTCTGATCAGGCACATTAGATTTAAGCCAGCAGTCGGGTCTTTCATTGTATGTTATTTACAAACTAATCCAATATTAATTAGTTGATGTAAAAGGTTGCAAACATTACATCATCATTTTGAAGAAAAAGAGGTACAAGAACAGACTCTGACCTGCAAATCTCCCTTTTTTTTTTCTTGATGCTGGCATACTTTTACCTTCTTGTAATATGGAAACATGGCATAGCAACCAACAGTACACATTAATATAATCATGAATTTTTTGCTAGTATGGTTCCTCAGTGCTCTTTCACCATGCAGTAACATATACTAAACTAAAACCCATTAAGTTTTGTTCACTTGTGAATCTTTTTATCTATGATTTTTTAATAAAAGTCGTACAGAGTTGTGAGAAGATGCTCCTGTTCTCCCGTGAAGAAGATGTTGTTACAGTGTGAAATGAAGCACAAGGAGCCAAGCCAAAGCATACATGTCCCTCAACAAAAAACGCTAAATCAATACATAGTGAACTCATTATTGATTCTTGTCAGAAGAAGGAATCTGCTTCTGTCACTAACCTTGAAGACAACACCACAGATGGTGGTTCCGGTTTTTCGAGCAGCAGGCAAGCTGCATCCCAGATTATTGACTTCACCTTCCAAAATTACATTTCTGAAATCATAAACATTAAATCATGAATACAAATGAATGAATTCATCAGTGTCAAGAGTAAAACATATATCATCAGAGGAAAAGGCTCTTGCTCCCTCTCCAACTTTGTTGACTTCAAAGTTAAAAATGTGACAGTAAATTCCAACAAATTCCCATCAACTTTAGTAACGGGTATCTTTTCAATCCCCATACAATAAGATTAATCACTTCAGTAGCAAACATTTGATATTTTATTACACTTTGACATTTGAATCTAAACACTTCACTTTGAAGGGTTTTAGTGGCCCGGTGGGCTTTTTCACCCGATGCGGAGCTAAACTGGAACAGTATTGAAAACACCTACCTTTCAGAAAGAATGCGGACTTATTTCGATTCTAATTAAAATAACACACTAAACCCATTCATAAAACAACAGAGAAGTGAAACAGAGCATGAGAAATAAGCGACTGCTACAGCACATCAGAAAATCCTGAGTCATTGTAAGGCAACTTCACATGAGCTAGCATCACTAAGCCGTTTTAAAACAAAACACGTCTAATAAACATGGTGCTCGAAGGATTAAACATGTTGTATAAAATAATGTCTTCATTCTTAAATAACTTTCAGAAATTTAAAACCGTTTACCTTCTACAATTTTCGAAACTGAAACCCGCCACGGCAGGTCTGCTCATAGTCAAAGTCGCCATCTTGGTGGATGAAGGTTTGTGTTTCCGGGAAGTGAAGAAAGAAGCTCGCGAGAGATGCGGCATTTGCGGACTCCACGCATAGTGGGGAAATGAGACACTCTGAAACAATGTCAAGTGTTTTATTCTTTCTTTTTTTTAAATATGCATGTTATTTAAAATGGCACATTGAAAGTTAACTTCAATAATAAATGAAAATGAAAGTCAGAAGACAGATGTTGGGTATTATGTGTTATATTGATCCCCTAAGTGGTGATAGTGGTGGGGGCTGATTTTATTTGTCAAAGAACAACACACAATAAAAAATCAAATAAGTAAATAAATAAAGTAAGAACAATAAAAAATAACAATAAAAAAACAATGACCAGTGAAAGTCTTAAGGACACACGTATATTGATCAGTATATTGCTAAATATATTTTCAACATTTAAGACGCACAGTGCTAGAGACTATGTATGTATTACAAAGCCTGATAGCCTCAGGCAGAAAAGACTTGCTGTGTTCCTTAGCACGTCTGGGTTGCAGTAATCTTTGACTATGTCTTCTCCTCAGACTGTCCACCATGTCTTAGAGGCAATGATTGCCTCTTGAATGGTTAGTTGTCAGTTTTTATGTACTTTTTATTCTTTTATTGTTTTGTTTTCTTTTTTATTTAAATTTGGACTTTGAGTCTGTCAAATAAAATTCATCTCATATTATCCTTGATAGCTTGATATGCAGTGCTTCCCATAGCTCTTTTTTTAATTTCACTTTTTTTCTTCCATTTTTCTTTTCAGCAACAAAATCTATATATTTTGGGTACCCAATAAAACATGTGAGAAATTTCTAACAGGATATCCACAAATGTACAGAATTTTTTGTGAAAATTCCTGATAAGCAAGTCAAAGCTTTCCTTTTGCTTCAGGGTAAGGCAGATATCTTTAATCTGGTGCCATGTTGTGTCCTTGAACAGCACAGGTGCCAACTGGATGCCAGCTGAATGTCAAGGTCTAGTAATATGTTTTAGGAAATAGTGCACCACCAGAAAACATTGAGAGTGCATCATGCTGATTAAGCTTTTTACTTAAGCCGCTGTTGGGCTTGGGGGAAGGGAAACAGCTGCTTGGAGATGTAATCAGTGGGATTTAAGTGGCCACTAACAAGGATTTGATGGACTTTTACTTACAGAAAGTGTGTCTGCTGACCTTCATGTTGCAGCAGATTATTAGATTAAAATAAAGACTCATCACTTCCATTGCAACCTTTTGTTTTTTTTAAAGATGTAACATAACGGTTTGGAATGAGCATTGCCCATTTTTTCCAAAGTTCTTCAACATCTCACAATCCAAAAACATGACTATTAGGTCAATCGATTAATCTACATTACTTTTTGACATAAGTATGTGAGTATGTTTTTGTTTGTCCTGTGTGTCTCTGTGTTGTCCTGTGATGGACTATCTACCTGTATCGATGGATGGACGGATGGACAGTTAAGCAGTAAACACACACCAACTCACGATGAAGTCTGAATTCTGATTAGGAAAGCCTGATTGACTTAAAAATGCAATATGGTGAGTCTACACATATAAAGTCACAGCTGCTGAATTATTTATTTGTAAATACAGATACCTTAAGCACATGACATTGTTCAGTCACTGTAAACAAAAAGTTGCATAAAGTGTTTGTAAAGTTTCAGATTTCATATTCTTAACAGCTATCCTTATTAGTAAGCTGAACAAATAAATATTTTTGTACACAACTGTTGGTCTTAGCTCTTTAACATGACACAATTTTGCATTTGTTCATGTAAATTCCTTCTAATTAACTTTTTAATACACAAGTTAGGAAAAGTCAACAATTTCTGCTGCATTCCAATCCTGTACATTTACCATTCATCATAATCTTTTTAAAAGAGTTATTATTGTTCTTTTAATCCACATTCTAGTTTTATTTAAAGCCTAACAAAACAATGTGGTTACTGGTAAACCTAAAATTATTCATAATTATTCCACATCTGGAAGATTCATATTTAAAACTATTTTCATTCAATCAAGAAGCATGGTTGTTATAATCAAAAAATAAAAAAAGAGAATAATATTTATTTAAGTAATTTTCTAATCTTTTATTTATAGTTTATTTATAGCCTTATTATTGATTTATAGTTTATTTATAGTTGGCATGTAGAAAATTATTTATACTCATCTGTATGAAAAATTAGTTATTTGGCAGCAGAGATTTTCAAATTTGATTAAATCTAAGACATTAGTTTTTGAAAGTAGCTTTTCAGATGTTTATGTAGAATTTTGGTTAGAGTTGAACATGTTTTTATCCAAACAAGCAGAAACTTTATTTTCATATTTTTTCAGTCAGCATATGAAATGCTTTCTTTCTTGAACTTTTTTACATACAGTCACAACCTCTCTTATTTGTGTTTTCAGTGGTAGATGAAGGATAGTGCAGCTAAAAGTCACCAGCTGAACCAAAGTGCAGCAGCAAAAGTTCTCATGAACAGGAAAAAGAGGAACATCAGATTTCTTCAGTTGTAGCTTGTCTTTATCAGCTCACTGTGAAATTATATAGACCACTATTCAGCTCTATTTTAGTTTCTTCTTGTTCTTTCAAATTACTTATCTGTTATCTCTGATTTATTTTCTTCATAGAAGCATTGTTTGGCATGATCCTGGCTTTTAGCTGTATTCATCATCTTGGAAGGAGGAAATTAGTTACTGCTGCCAATAACTTTACTTTCTCCTTCAATAGATTATACACTTTTCCCCACCTCTTTGTATTTAACACTGACTTTCTAGCTAAATCAATTGAAGGAGCTTTTAATTAGACTAACTGTGTTTGCTGTTTTTGCTGTTTTAATTTTACAACAGACGAGCTCATTTGTTTAGCTGTTTCTGCCATAAACATTTTACTTTTCTTTAACATAGAAAGTATTCCTGGATCAGTGCTTCTGTGTTTGAGGTGTGTATGCTCTGTCTTCTCAAACCTCCAGTGGGCTGCAGGAGATGGTTTGTTCCCATCGAGTTAGTTTCTGCTGCAGGTTTCTTCCTGTTATAGGGGATGTTTGCCTCTCCACTGTTGCTACATGCTTGCTTAGGAGGGATTGCTGATGTGATCTGTTGGGTTTTATGAGACAGAAAACTTTTTTTAACAACTTGAATAATAAACTACATCTGATTGACTTAAACTGGAGTATTTCTAATTGACTTTGAGTCTGTCACTATGATTGGACTGAACTGACTGTATATTTTTACCGATAAACTGGATGTTTGAGATGACATTCATCTTGAATTGGTGCTACATAAAATTATTTGTGTACCTATTAACAGGTACATAATAGCTGTAATAATAAAATAGGGTCATTATTCAATATTTGGAAGTGAAGATAAAATAAGGCATAGTTTTAAAAATATTTCTCAAATGCTGCATATGTGGCTTGCAGCATTGTTATAATGGCCCTGTAGAAGTTTAGACCCGAGAATCTGAATAAAGATTTGAAAATGGTTTCTCGCAGATGCTCTTCATCTAATCTGAATGAGCTGAAATGTGTCACCAGATGGTTCAAAACTGAGATATCCCACCAGGACTGTAAGAGAGGCAACTTGAATTGCTTTAAAATGTAGCTCTACAAAAGACTCATAGGGTCTGGTTACAAAATGGAGATAATCATTTTAGATTCTTATTCTTATTCATTAAATACCAATCATCCTGTCCTTCCTGGCTTTGAGTCACACATTAAGACTGTTTCCCATTCTTGATTCTTTCATTTTCTCCAGAGTTGACCTAGAGAAAATCATTCATGCTTTTGTGTCATCTCGTCTGGACTACTGTAATGCCATTTTTACC
>CAEFZX010030452.1:0-25041 GCA_903066825.1 Alfaro cultratus | reverse complement strand
TCCTGCTAATGACCTCATTATTTGACTCAGGTGTGTTAAAGTAGAGATACATCTAAAAGTTGCAGGAGACCGGCACTCGAGGACCAGGAGTGCCCACCCCCACACCTTCATCATCATATTGATGAAGGTGTGTTCAGGGCAATGCGAGGTTCCTCAACTCGACACATAGCTCATTGTAATTCAAGCTAAGTCACGTCCCCAACACATGGCTTCTTTTTAGCGATAGATTATTTCTTGCCATTTTTCCATGTAGGAATCAAAGTTTGTTGTTGTGACAAAGTAGAACAGTTCAAGGATTATTGATACTTTGGCAAATAGCGTATGTTCATATTTAACATCCATTCTTGCTCCTTCGGGACTCAGTAGCCAGGAAAACTGCAACGATTGCATGAGCAATGAAATGAGCCGAACCAACCAAGGGAACTTGGTGTGTATTTTGTGTGCATGCTTCGCTGGTTAAAATTGAAGAGGAGGGGAGGCGAAGCCACGAGGAAGAGAAAAAACAGATCAGTCTGGTGCAGTAGCTAGTTTATGTAAAGGAAGACGGACTGTGAGGGAAAAGCAGAGACTTGGAGGGCCCCGTTGCGGCGCTCAACACAATAATGAATTTCAAATAAGTTATTCACTTGAAGAGTAAGTGGCTGGCACCAACTCCTTACAGCTGGTTTGCTGAGATAATTGATTTTGAAATAGTTTCTAGGAGGAGGAATGGGAATGGGGGCTGGCAGTGGGGTTAGCGAGAGAAGCAGGATGACAGCTACAAGCGGGCTAAGTGTGGAAAAGTGTGGAAAAGTGAAGAGCGGCGACTTGGGAGTGTGTAGGAGTCAGTTATGTGCGTGTGTGAGGTACAGGGCTGATATAATTTTAGGAAAAAAGCTGTATCGGGATAAAGGCCAGGCGTTAGCTTCAATTAGCCTAAAACGGCTCTACAGCCTCTCAGACCTGCTCATGTGGGAAAGCCGATTTTTTCCTTTTTCTTTTTTCATTCCAAACGTGTCCGCTTCACCTCCGCCGTCCACGCTCTCTCCTCTAGACTCGGAGCATGTCGGATAGCGGAACTTTGAGCCGCCTTTCCGCCGAGCTGTTAACATGGCGGCCTCCCTCCGCTGGCTGCACCGACGCAGATAACTGAGCATCCGGGATGACGGCGTCGCGCGCTCAATGAGATGCATTAGTGGCAGGATTTGAATTGACAATGTAATT
Source organism: Alfaro cultratus (assembly GCA_903066825.1). Taxonomy (NCBI): domain Eukaryota; kingdom Metazoa; phylum Chordata; class Actinopteri; order Cyprinodontiformes; family Poeciliidae; genus Alfaro; species Alfaro cultratus. Next base: position 23,838 of record CAEFZX010030452.1, on the reverse strand, counting down.
TACCGCATCTCTCACCCACTCCTGACTCCCCCGCTTTCTATCTGCTCCCGCCACCCTCCTCTCTATCTCCCTGTTTATTTTGCTGCGAGAGGGAGAGAGAGAGAAAGCGAGGTGAAGAAACTCAAGCAGCAGCCGCCGCCGGGGTTTTCCATCATGAATATATTTAACACATGAAACATCGTACAGTGAGGTGTAGAGATTGAACGACGTACGCTGACCAGCAAAACAGCTTTTGTTGCCTCGCATCAAAAAATTTAATAAAAGCATCTCTTTCGAGATAAATAGCCCGTTTTGAAACAGCAATTTAAAACAACTCTGAACATAAAGGAGCACCACGTACTTGAAATAACATGGATTGGAGATTTATTTTTGATAAATACATCTAATTGAAGGAGTTTGAAGGATCATAAGAAAGAAAAAGAACTCTTAAAGGTATCAAAAACAGACAAAAAAAATCTGCATGCTGTTGTTTAAAAAATCTGGGATGCTACAAATTGAAAATGTGATTTCTGAATAAGTAAAAAAAATTGTGTGGATCTCAGAAATGCCCTGGAAGGAGGCAATGAAGGAAGTCATTGGAACTACAGAGCTAAAGTGGGCTAGGCTGTGAAATGGTGAGCTTACATGTTTTTGTGAGAGAAGCCATACTACTTCAAATTCTATAACGTTACACCAACAAACCTTATTATATTTTATTAGGACTTTATGACAGGCCAAAAACGAAGCAATACATAACTGTGAAAGGGAGGGAAAACAATATATGGTTGTCAAAATATAGAAACATTTCCATTTGCATTCTGCCCCTTTACTTTTGCAGTCCTTTAAGTTTTTCTGGCCTCCATGTAAAATTCTATATTTGGCAAAAAAAAAAAGCTGGTCTGAAACAACTGATGGGAAGATGGATGGAGTTAAATACAGAGCAATAAAGGGGAAAAACTATTAGAGGCTGCAAAGCCACTTGAGACCTTGATGAAGGTTCAAATTCCAGCAGGAGAAAAACCTCAAACAAATAGCCACAGCTAATGGTTTCTGTACAACAATATTTCTATTTTGGAACGGCCCAGTCAAAGTCCAGACCTGAACTCAAATTTGAGGGTTGAAAGTGTATTTTTAGTCAATTAAATATGACTGAGCTTGATCTACCCTGTAAAGAAAGATGGGATGAAATTAAGTCTTTAGATGTTTAAAGTTGGTAGAGGCAGAGCCAGAAAACAGCTGCAAACTTTAGCTGCAAAAGCAAAAAGTGCTTCTACAAAGATCGATCTCCGGTGGGCTGAATTCTAAACGTGGGTATCCTTACACTTCTAACTAACAAATTACTGGTTACTTTGTGCTGGTAAATGTTGTAAACTCCATACAAACCATGCAGAGTAATTTGCACACAATGTAACAAAATCCCAGGGGAATGAATACTTTCAGAAAAGCAGCTTCCAATCATCGCACAATTTAAGACAATGTAATGGCGAATAAACTCTGGAACGTAATTTCTTTCAGTGCAGTCAGAGGAATTATTGTATTATAATGATGTTACCAATTACACTCCATTGTGGGTGTGGCTCCTTTGAAAGCATTGATTGACATGAGAGTTTTATTTTTTTCCACGTGTACAAAGTGTTTGAGTTATTGTGTAGGTCAGAACAAGTTCAGTGAATAATATAGCAGAATTCCCACAAACCAGTTCTGGACCAGTGTAGAAACCAGTGTAACAACAGCAATTATCTTTCCAAACTCTTAAGTGGCTCCTGGTGTCTAGCTCTAACTGATTTTTCTTTTTTTTTCACTTGTTAAACTTTCAAAAGATGTTGACAATGAACTTTAAAATGCATTGTCATTGAACCTAATCCAGGGTTTTCACTTGACACCTCTGATGTCTCCTTTGCGAACACACCTCTGTCTCCGTGTCTCGGATTCTCAGGCAACAGGACGGTTTTGACAGCCGTGGCCTCGGGCCAAGATGCTCATAGAGACCATAATTGTGCTATAAGCTAAAAGGGTAATCGGTATACCCTCTGTTTAACACCTGACTGTCAATCTGGGTCTAACCAGGGGTGTGTAGGTGTGTGTGCGTGCGCAAGCCAAGTTTTGACATTGTGAAAGAGGAGGAGCAAGGAGCGAGCCCTGTGCTGACATGCATTCGTGTCTCTGGAGCCAAATTTTCACTTAGGACAGCAAGTATAGGGCTAAAATCCGACACCCACATAAGCACACACCGACACACACACACACATGCACACATGCTAATTACACGCACTTGAAAGGACACACTCAAAGCACAATAGTTTTTCTTTTTTGTGTGTGTGTGTGTATGCATGCATGTGTATATGTGTGGGTTCTTTTTTGATTCAGATTGACAGGATGCTTAGGAGGCTGTGTGCTCACTATAATTACACGCACTTCAGAAATGTCGGCTCTCGATGTTGGCGAAGAGGGTGTAATCAACGCTCGCACGCGCACTCACACACACGCACACACCTGACATTCTTATAAAGATTAGCGACTCACGTTTTTTTTTGCCGTGGAATTCAATCTTAGGCTGAGAAAAATAAGTCAGGAAAACACACACGCACACACACGCACAAAGGAAGCATCACTGTCATGGCAGTCATCATCAGTGACAGCTGTTGTCTTATCATCAAATCTGTCACCATCATCACTATCATCATCACATTTATCGCTGCTTGTTGTTGACGGCAATCTTTTTATTCCATTTTTTCCCCCTCCCAAAAGCATCTAAAACACAACCCATTTGCATGCAAAAAAAAAAACACACGCACACACACAAGTGCGGAACAACACCTTGGGTTGTTGTAGTGGTGAATATTTATCGGCTACCGCACAAAACTCACATCAGTGTTAAGCAGAGACATTAAGACAACAGCAGGGGTTCATACCATTATAGTAGCTGCACAGATTAGTGTAAGATGAAGCAAACATCCACACCAAAGTTAAAAATCAAAGTCACGCACCTTTATTAGGAACCATTTCTGGGATCTTTCATAAAAAACAGTTTTTTTATGAATTCAGATTACAGAAATGACTTGCATTAATAACTTATATTAATTACCAAATACAAAAATTACATTAAAAGTTACTGTCCAATGAGATGTTGTTTTTCCACTGGTACATGTACCCTGTCAAAAAAAAAAAACTACAGCCAATTAGAAAGTATGGATTTCTACTGTGGAGTTTTATTAAAGAACAATCAAATTGCTCATCTGGTGACTTTTGATCCTTTGATCAAGACTTTAACATTGATCAAATCTCATCCCTATATCAACTTGTGTAACTTGGGTGCAATATTTGGTAGGTTCATAGATTTTGACTGCCATGCACTCAGTGTTTACTATCCTGCCTCATATGCTAGCTTATTGTACGGTAAATGGGTACTATAAGCCGTCTCGTTGGGACCGTCTCGTTGCAGAGAAACAACATAAATGAAGCGAGTTTAATGGACTGAGTCCTTTCATGTAGTTTCATTCCACTGGATGGTACGGGATGGGATGGTGCGGATTGGTAATCTGTTTGGTCTGTTTCCATTAGAAAAGCTATCCCCTTACAATCTACTTGTACTCCACGATTACTGGATCTCCTTCAGTTTTAGGTCTTCAGGACAATGGTACAGTACGATTAGGGCAGAGCTGCACAGTCCATTGATTGGGGGTGCAGAAAAACCCATGCCGTACGCCGTACGGTTCACTGAAAATGAGGCTTCAGTTTACCCAAACAGCTGCTCTCTTTCAGACTGTAGAGCAATGGAATGTTTTTCTTTCTTCTTCACCCTGGTATTGACTGTAATGACGGCAGGGTAATGAGATGTCATGCAGGTACATGGTGGAGTGAACTGGTGGCATTGGACTCATATGTTTGTCTGCCTGGTGAACATTTCTAGTGAAAGCAGAGGGTGAAGAAACATTGGTTCGACATTAAACGGATCGACTGAACAAAATATGTACATTTATTTTGGCTTGAAATAATCGCTGAGCATCTTTGGTCATGAAATCTGGCCATCCCAATTTGTTCTGGTCCTTTTCACAAACCACTTCTGTAATTTACTTGAAATCCACACCGAGTTCCTACATGTAGCTCAAACATTTTCCTATCGCTGCACAGAAATGATACACATTTGAAGGAGTTTGATTACATATAGGCAAATAGGAAGTTCTGTCCTCTGAAAGACGCCATCTGTACTCTCCTGTGGATGAGTGCAACTATCGCCCACTGGACCAAACAGACTTTTACATGTGAGTTTTAGTCATTTAGTGATTTTAATGAAGCTTTTGCTCAATTGTTGCCTTTCTTCTATGTAACCCCCCCCAAAACAAAACAACCTTTACATCCCTTGTTTCATATTATCATTGGAGGCATTGCATTTTGTTTTTGGGATGGTAGATTTTCATCTCAATCAAATAATGGTTTACAGCAAATATTGCAGACACATCATAAAGTGTTGTTCTACACGCGAGGAACTATTTTAGGAACTTCTGTTGTTTTACAGAAAAGCATGGTTGGTAACTCTACGAAGAATCGTTTTCCCTCTGATCTCCAAACTTCTTTGTTGAAAAAGCTGCCTGGTCCCTGAGCAAACCTTGATGTGTTTGTCTTTCTCGTTCCCACTGCGCACCTTAATTACCTCAGGCACCATTTACCAGACGTTATTAAGGAACAGCTGTCCCCTCCCTGTGTTTATGTATGGATGTTCCTCCCCTCCCGGCCTTAGGCTACCAGTCTGGCCTTTTTTGCATAACAAGCATGCACTTTCCAGTACAGGTTTCCGTGGTCATTATTCTGCACCCTGTGGTCCCTGAATTCCCGACTACTCCCTCGAGTCCCAGGACCGCCTGCAGGGCAGTGCTGAGGGCAACGTTGTTTTCATTAACATGGTCATTTTCCGCACACTATGATTTAGGTGCGTTCCTTTAAATAGTTTTTAAAAAGCCGGGCCTCCTCACATTAAATACCGCCACAGTAGAACTATTAAGTGGAGGGAAGCAGCCGGACAAACTGTCGCTGTCAAGGCATTTCAATTCCCTCGCAATGGGACGGCTTTAACACACACACACACACACACACACAAATCCATCCAAGGTGATTTGCTACATCACCTTGGATGCCTTTATAGACAGGTTAAACATTATTATTCATTTAAGAGTTTTCATATTAAAACTATACACCTATGCACACACGCATGCATACGCACGGACACATACACACACTGTTACTAACCAGCCTCTGTTTTTTTTCCTTTGCTTAACTTCAAGACGGGCCAATTAATCGTGGAGTCCTTGATCTAGAAACAATTACGGTTATAGCGCGGGATTCTCTGAGAACCTCCGAAAGTCATGGCTGCCTCTCCCAGCATCTTTGATTTGTCATGTTGAAAGATGGCACTACTAGCGTGACACTGCATCTTATCACCACTGCCATATCAGATAGAGAAATACTCTTGAATTAATAATTGATAATTACAACATCAAACTGCGGGTGATTTTTTTTTCCTCTCTCCTTGAGAGGGAAATCTTTGATTCTTCTCTTTGTTTCTTTCTATATGTTAGAGATGCACAAATTTGCCTTTTCTGCTCCGATATTCGATTTTTTTCAAACGTTATGGTCGGCTTCCTGTATGACTGCAGGTGATTACAGTCAAATTTAAACTGTTTCCTCTCGCTTTCCTACGGTCCACTTTTTTTTTCTACTAGGATCAGAAGTATTGCCATTCTGCTGCGTTAAAGAGTAGTTGTAAAACAAAATGTTGCTGATGTTTTTACTGTTTTAATTTCTTTTGCTATCTACTGTTTTAAATAAAAACCTAATGACAAAAACATAATGATGATTCTCAATTGTTGACTGATGTTTTTTTATGACTTTGTATTTTTGTGTTTTTATGATGCAAAGCACTTCGAACTGCCTTGTTGCTGAAATGTGCTATACAAATAAACTTGATTGATTGATTGATTGACTGAGTGGATGCTAATGCGTTGTTAGCATCTTAGATGACTTATAATTGCACCCATGAGTAACTTTAAGAGAATTTGGAGTCTCTGTATATATTCCCCAGAAAACGTAGATCCTTACTTTAAGTCTGAGATTTCCAAAACGTTGTCAGCATTTCCAGTTTGTTTAATCTCATAGCAGAATGAGGTTTCAAGCTAAAAAGAACTCCAGTCCTTTGTTATGCTATTTCCCCCCCTTCCGTTTTCTGATGAAAGTGTCTATTGCTCTCACGCAGCACAAATGAGTGAGCTGCAGACATGTTCGGACACATCATAAAACAATAATGTTTGCTTCAGCTTCTAAACTCACAGATTCTTTGTAACAGACTCCACGCTGAAGAATGTTGTTGTTTACGTGGCGTCTCTGCTATGACGCATTCACTAATTGAAGCAAATTGGGATTTTTGAGTTTGTGGCCAGCCTTTCCCTAATCAGGACTCAGCAAGCCGAACGTCATCCTCTCTGGGTCACCAGTAAATTTCTCTTTGTGAATATTTATCCCCTTCTTCATGTGCATGTAAATGACAGGATGGATGGTAGAGAAACTTCATTAGGGGCTTTATTTTAGAAACGAAAAGATGACGTGAGCTTCTATTCTCTTCTGATATTTAATGTTAACTCCTGAATTTTAAGTCAGTATGATTAGCTTTCCTGGTTTGCTTTACATAAAAAGAGAAAAAGCTTTTCAAGGATAAAAAGAAATATGCAGAACTTTGCAAAAATATTCACCTGCCTTATGTAGTTCGATATTTAATCGCTTTAAAACTACAAACTTCAACGTACTTTATTTGGATTTTACGTGACAGACCAACACAAAGTAGTAGTATGAACTAGAAGGAAAATGTTAGAAAGTTTTTAAACCACAAAACAAAAATCAATTTAGGGATGTGTGATGAAGTCACCTAGTGAGTGAACAGAATCCACTTGGGGAGCAAAAAGTTTAAAATACATTAAGCGTTGTTGGTTGTTGCGCCGCCAAAGGTGGAAACGTTCAAGGAGAGAGAAATGATTGCAAAGCGATGTAGTTTGGCCCATAATACACCATTTGTATTGATCTACTTGCACCACCATATACTCCACCGTCACTAACTAAAATAGAAGAAATAGAAGAAAAATAACGCTAAAAGTGAAGCATCTTTTCACACATCTTTTTTTTTTTTAAACTGACTAAAAAGACAGATTTGGAACAGCTCAGATCTCTTGTTTTGAAGTGATTTAACTGAACACAGATAAGGTAGAAATCTTCCCTTCCTCTGAGTCAAAGCCTTGTGCTTAAATATGTGTGGGAGGAAAAACAAAGCAAATATGGTTTCGAGATTAACAGCGACCTGCCTCATCTACTCAAACTGAGTGTTTGCTAATGCAATCTGGGTTTTTTAACTTCCACATGAGCTTTGTGTTCGTTACAATCAAACTTTTTAAAGGAACTTTGCGTCAAATGTAAAAATTAGTTGTTTTTTTTTAATTTTGGTCATGTGTAACCTTTCCATAAATAAGTTTTTAAAAAAAGAAGAAAAAACACACAATGCTAAAAAAAAGAACAAAAGTAGTAAAAATTGATAAACAAATTTGATGTCAGTGACAACACAAAATGTAGACTGAAAAAAGAGTAGGTAGAAGCTTACTACAAGTTTATTGGACCTTTACTTTTTTAGACATAAATAAGCAAGTTTGCATCAACATCAAAACGGCAGAATCTTTCCTGTATATTTTTATAAATCACATAAGTAACTGAAACGAAGTTGATTGTCTTTTAGGTATTTCTTTTTATTGATTGTTTTTGCCATATGTGGGTGTTTTCCTGGTAAATTTCCTTTTCATGATAGCCCTTTCCAAAAGAAAATCTCGTATGAGGAACAGAAAAACTGCACTGACATGAACATGGTCATTGGACCAGAGTGGAGGAAGAGCTGCTTTAGCCACACACACACACACACACACGCACACACACACACACACACACTTCTCTGCTTCCCCTATCATAACTGAGACACACACTCAGCCATGTCCACGTCAACTCTGTCGGTAGCATAGCCAAGTCTGCGGGAGGGGGGTCGTGCTGACACACACATGCGCATGCACACGCGTCCTACATTCTTACACAGAAAAGCACTTCATGGACAGGCTGTCTGGGGAAAGGTGCGAACAAGATATTTTGTGGCCTTTTTTTTCCTGGAGCTGCCGAGCCACGCTAATAGCTCTGCGTGTGTATGCATTGGCGTTTAGCTGTGTTTGTGCTTCGTAGATTTTGAGTATGCACTTGCCCTTTACCGCGAGGTGGGGAACCCAAGCATAAACCTCGAACCTAAGCCTAATCCTAACCCCAAACGTCAAACTTCCTTCAAGCAACATTTCGTGTTTCTGAGAGGAAAAAGAGGGGCAGACAAATCGCTTCCAAATATGTCTTCACTCCTGTGGTCTCCACAAAGATAGGAACGGAAATGTGCACAAACACAAGGTCCTGAGATTTAGGTCTTACTCTGCTGCATGGGGGTGAATCCCTGACGGCATCCGTGTTGCACAGTAAGAGACCCCTATTTCTGCCACCCCACGGGAGGCCAAGAGAGACAGGCACCAGCAGGAGTGAGAAAAGATAAAGTTGTCTCTATGTTTTTGCTCCATCTTTCTCTGGTGTGACACACGTCTTCCACATTAAGACCTGCATCTTTATATGGACAAGTCGCAAAAAATAAATAAACAAATAATTATTTTTCTCAAATGATGTGTGACCCCAAAAGTCATTTTCCCGTTCTCACGTTTTTGTACGGCTGTCCGTGTTTCCCCTGAATGGAAGAACTGCTTATCAGTGCAGGGGCCAGACATTATGAAAGGCCAAAATGTGGAGAGGAAGACAGAACTGACTTTTAAAAGGATTTGCTCTTCTGCAAAAGCAGCTTCGCAAGGCAGCAGGAATAAATGCATGACAAGAACACAAAATCTTACCAAGTATTTTTGATCCTGTTTCTAGTTCGAATGTCTTTGGGGGCAGAGGTAGAGAGGTAACTCTGTTTATTTAACTCGCTTGTTAAATAAACAAGCGAGCTGTAGGAGCTTGTTTTAAGTAAATAACTCTTCCTCTGTGCTCCATATTGAATCTGAATTGCCCATGTCTCATATCACATTTTGCTTCATAATGTACAGCTCTGGAAAAGGTTGTGCTGAGCACCACTGAAAATCTCCTGGTTGTTCCACCACATATTGATTTCTGAACTATTCCAGGGTTAAAGCATTAGTATTATTGTTTCTAAATGTGCATGAACTTATTTTCTTCACATTATTTGAGGTCTGAAAACACTGCATCGTTTTTCGTTATTTTGACCATTTTTCTTTTTCTGCAAAGAAATACTACATTTTTGCTTGGAATTTCAGAGACATGTCAGTAGTTCATAGAATAAAAGAACAATGTTCATTGTACGCAAATGTACTATGAAAAGTAAAATAAAAAAATATGACACACACACACACACACATATATATATATATATATATATATATATATATATATATATATATATATATATATATATATATATTCGCCTCAGAGGCCAACTTTAAACAAAAATTAAAAAGTTTACTCGGGAGACTTTATCAAGCAGGTATTGCATGTACCGCAGGTGCACGTGTTTTGTACATTTGAGAAAATCCTTATATATGTTAATTAATGGATTGTATCTAATCAAGTGTTTCAAACACATTTTAATTTCTAAAAGATCTTAGAGCCTGATTCTCTTGAAGTGCATTTTAGTTTTTTTTTAAGCTGACATGTTTCAACTGGATGCTATTTGCCCCTCAGCCTGAGTTGTGTGCTGCTGCTGCAAATCTTCCTGTGTGCCTGCTGCCTCTGGGGTCTGCTCTACCCCCATTTGCAACCGCCTTTAACTTACCTTAACTTTAACCTAACTCGACCTTTTGTCTCCAGTTGTCTGCATGTATACATGCGAGAGCACCCAGACGTACAGTCCCACACATAGAAACCTGTCACAAACTCGTTAAGTGGTTTCGTACAGTTTAAAAAATCATGAAAGCATTGTTTTGTGTGGAATGTCACGCTAAGGTCAAAGCTGTCAATCATCTCCTCTCGGCTTTGTCTCATTAACACCTCTGCTCCTGCCAATATTCTCATTACTCTCTTCACGTCATCTGTTACACATTTCTTTAATCTTCTGCTGGTTCAAAAGCTGAGCCTGGAGGAAAATAACATTACACCCTGCTACTTGATGAACCTTTGACATGTACAGAGATGTTTTCGTGTTCGGATGGTGGCGGGCAAGCCGTGCTTTGGGGGCGTGTGTTCCAAACACGCATCACTTTCTAACGCAAATCGTCTTTCGTTTGCGTGTAGAAAAAGATTTCTTTTTATGTCGATTTTTGTGAGCTTGCACGTGAGGCACGACAGTAAGTGTGTTGACTTGTTGGGCTCCAAGAAGCTTTCCTTACCGTGACCACGTGTGGCCCCTCCCGTCGTGCCAGCTTGGAGCAGCGCTGTGTCAGCATTTTGTTCCACAGAAAAAGTAAACATTCGTAAAAGAAAGTAAAGAGAGGGGAAAATACCATGTGCCTTTAACAGTTTACAGTTACAGCAATTGCTAAAATGTTGAGTCTTTGTAATTAACTTACACATTACAAGAACATCTGTCAGTCAGCCAGAGTGGAGAACGTAAATCTGTCAGAAAGACATGCCACACCGAGACTCTTAGTGTGTACACAGTGATAGATAGCTTTTATAATGCGAGTTTTTACAGTGGCGTGATGAACCAGGGTTTATGTCTAAACGATATGATTACTTTTGAAATCCATTAATGACAGTCATATTTCAAACTCTCCCCTATTGTCCGCTGGAGAGAGGCACCAGGGCCTCATCGCGACCCCTCGAGGATAATAAGTGTGTTTAAATAATAGATGGACGGATGCTTCGGACTCCCAAAGCAGCAGTCAGCTTTCCCATAATCAAGTTCCCATGAAATACCTAAAGTGTCACACACTTCTGGAAATTAACCCTCTTGCGCAAAAAAACAAACAACAAAAAAAAGCTCTGAGGGCTGATGGAAAAACTTCGTTAGCAGTTCCATGATTTGCTTTGGATTTGCATTCATTTGGGAGGGGCAGAAAATTTTAAAAGGTATCTGCTAAGCGGCTAAATTAGTACACCATGTCCCAGGGCGTGACCCGGCAGCATTCTTCAGTTTCGACCAAATGTAGCATACAGCACATGATTTGGCAAATGAAAAGCTTGTCAGCATATTTGTCGGATTGGCAATCATACAAGCATTCTCTTCTTTTTATTATTTCTACTGACTAACATTATCTGGACGAAAGGAGAGTTCCACATGTTGGCCTGAGGGTACGTTACGTTGTCTTTCACTTCTTACTGGCGACGTTTCAGTTTTGTTCTTACTTTTGGGGAATAAAGCAGCTCCAGTGAACCTGGGGAAAGGTGTGATAACTGAAGGCGGTGGAGAGAAAGTACTTTGCATGAAAAAAAAAAGAAACAGCCATTAATCCTCCGGGTCAGTCCATATTTGGAATAAAACAGTGTCAGCTTTTCGGCACCTGAACACAATTTGCAAGTTTGCACAGAAACATTTGAGTCAAATGGCTCTGATGTCAACCAGGATATCACCCAATCAGTGGTCGGTGTTCCTATTTGGACAAAAAAGGTTGCACAAGTACTGAGTAACTGATCAGATTACCTGATTTAACATTTAAAAATGATGTACTCAGACAGACAAAAAAGTAAAGTTATGTACACATTTTAAAGACTAACAGGAAAAAAAAGTTCATGTAACGAGGGTTGACCGAAACTCTCGCAGAACTGATTCAGGTAGAAGAAACTTTTCCAAATAACATTAAATGAACAAACTATGAAACTAATATAGTTGGTAAAATAAATATACTGAAAGAAATCTTACTTTAACTGTAGGTGTGTCTGTATCACATGCATTTTCTTTTTACCCTTCATTCAGAAAAGTTTCTCAAAGTGGGTGGAATATCCAGAAACTACTCGAGTTTGAGTAGTGACACTTTATTTTAAATGTTACTCAAGTACAAGTAAGAAAGTAAAAATGACTGGGTAGAAAAATTACTTCATTTCAGCAAAATGTTGTTTAAGTAAACGTAACTGAGTAAATGTAATTATACTGCACACCCCTGCCACTGAGGGCACTTTTACCTTCAGAACTGCTTCTATTGTTTGTGGAATAGATTTAAAAAGATGTTTGTGATATTCCTCTGAGAGTCTGGTTCATATTGACAGCTTGGCATGAGACAGTTTCTGCAGATTTGTTGTCTGGACATTCATGATGCAAACGGTCCTGGTCCACCACATCCCAGAGGTCTCTGTTGGATTGATATCAGCTGACAGCGAAGGCCATTGGACTAAAGTAAAATCCCAAGTTGGGATCATTTGAAGCTTTGTGGTGTGGTGGATTGTTCACCTGGGAATAGCCATTAAAGTGGTCATTAAGGAATGGACATGGTCAGCAACAATACTCAGGTAAATTGGTGTTTATGTTAATCAGATTGTGCGAAAAAAATCTCACACCAGGAAACCAGCCGCAGCCTGAACTGTTGTTAAGAATCAGGATGGATTCATGTTTTCATGTCGTTTGCACTGAATTCTAGGAATACTCTCTAAATGATCCAGCTGAAATTTGCACTTATCCAACCAGGCTTGTTTTTTTAAACCTGTTGCTCAATTGTGGCGTAGAGAAGGTGTCTTTCAATCGGAGGGTTGTAGCGCCGGGGCACATCAACATGTGCCCCGGCGCAAGGCACTTAACCCCAAGTTGCCACCAATTGGCGTATAGATGAGGGCGAATGGGTGTGGTCATTGTGACAGAAAAAGTTCTACGTACGTTTAGTTAATTTATTATTTACCTCCTGCTGTGGAGCATCTGCTTCAAAGGGTTAGAAACTCCTCCACATTTCTGGAGCAAACAGTCGTAGCTCATGGCTAATTAAGCTGCTGTCCTCTCCCAGTCACCTCAAACCAGTCTGCCCATTCTCCTTTGACCTCTGACATCGTCGAGGCATTTTCGTCAGCACACAACTGCCACTCCCTGAATAGTTTCTATTTTTCTCACCTCTCTAAAACCAGGCACATAATTTTGGGTCCCGGTCAGCGGTGGACTGGAGTTGAAATTTAGCCCAGGAACTTGGTTTGGAGAGGCCTTTTATCCAATCAAAACTACTGTGTGAATCTAAAAAATTAAAAAAAAGTCTATAAATGTTTAGCAAACAAGCAGCTTAGACAAATCAAAGCTAATATGAGGCAACTAAAAACCTTTTATATCATGAACGCCTTAAACAAAAGGAAACTGTCTTAACTTTTATTGACGTGACAATAAACGGATGATGGCATCTTAATCTCTGAAGACCAGAACAATTTAGATAAAACCTATACTTTTTAACAGCTCCAAGCATAAAAAATATGATTCATTTCCCCTCTAACGGATGGCAAATTTGTTTTATCTAGCTTGAGCCCTCACGTTTGTGGTCAAAGAGGCAGATTAAATTTATTTCGTACCTTGTGCACACAAATTTATGACATTAAGAAGATGACTGGAATTAATCTCTGTCGTCAGGTGAGTGTGCCAAAGATTTCCTCTGAATATCTGTCAGACAAAATAATTCAGTTTGATTGAACAATTGCCTTCAGATGTCAAAAAAGTCGAGGTTTAGACCACAATACTTCGATCTAGAGGCAATAATAATGACAAAACGAAACTGATGAACAACCAACTTTAGAACATATTTACGAAGAATTGATAGTGCTAGAACACAAATACAAACGTAATGTGGAAATTGTCTGGACTTGCTTGCCGAAACAAATACGTTGAAAGTCAAACTTGATTGGTCCAATTGATGGGCCCGAATCACCTTTCACACTTAGGACTCAACATTTATCTCAAGGTGTCTTTCTTTTACGCTCGACTGTATATGTTTGTGTTAACTACTGTGTTTTCATTTGGGTGAGAATCATATGTCATTTTGACATTTTTCTAAAGAATGAAACTTTTTCTTTTTTAAAAAATGCTATCCACAACCATTTGGAGTATGTTTAAACGCCATCACATTCTTTAGAAATTACATTTTATTATTCTGTGTCAGCAGTCAGGCTCTCTAGGGAGCGGCCTGATCACTGACTCACTCCTCCTTTGTTCTTTAGCCGGCTCTGGTTACATGGCTTTGTGTATTTCACACAAGCTTGGTCATTTTTCATATATATAAGGAAACAAAAACATAAAAAATAAAAACAAGCCGTGGATTTGTTTGCCTTACGGTTCATGTGTCGGTGAAAATGTAAATTTTCCTTGAGGAAACGAGACCACCGGCTGCAGGTGAGCATGATAAATCATCTCCTCATAAAGAGGTGTCACGTCCCAGGTGACTGCGGTGCCAAAGAGCCATGCCTCGGCTGTATGCAACTCGTAACCAAGTGAAAAGATATGCAGCCTATCTGACTGAAAGCAATGAGCGGGGAGGCTGTGATATCCTCCCTGCTTAAAAGCAGTCTTCCCCTTCCACGCCATCCCACTCTCCGATTGGTATAACAGGTAATTAGTGGTGTGTCGTGGCCCGAGGGAGCCGAGGAGCCAGGAAGAGGTGGATGAGTGGCGAGACGGAGAGTAAGAGAGAGAGATTTCTGATTACCTGACAAGTTAGGGCTGGAAAGGCTACACTTAGCCCATTAAAGATTTTTTCTTCAGCGTGACATTTGAGAGCAGCTGTGAAGCCGCGCGCCACCTTGCCATTTCCCCGTACACTGGGCATCCATTTAGGGACACGGATGGAGGGAGAGGAGGCGGGGGGACGAGTTAGAAAGAGGGGCCACGGGGCCATCACAGCGACACAAATGGATTTCATTCACCAAGGTGAACTGTAGTACTCTGATAAATGCACTTCCTTGAATGTCAGCAAATGTCACCGGAGAAGCCATTTGCCACCGTTTTAATAGCTTCCGCGGACTTATGGTGGGAGTGACGGCCGAGCGAGGCGGCGGGAGAAGGGAAGATGATGAGTCACGCGGAGGAGCGGGCAGGCTGAGAGGGAGAGCGAATCACGGATGCATGAGCAGGCAACACGGAGGACAAAAAAAAATAATAAAAAAAACAACAACAGAGGGATTATGTCAAACAAAAGGAGAACAAGTTGGGCTATCGTCACTTCCACGTGATTAAGCAATTAGCTACTTGATATGTCTCCAACAACAGACATAGCCGAGCACTTCTTCTTCTTCTTCTTCTTCTGCGTCCTCTCTCAGTCACTTTTCCTCCGTTTACACCTGCAGATGTTCCCTCCTGTGAGAATTACATCATTGCCCACATTGCTTCAGTTTTGCGGCGTCCTCTCTGCACGAACGCATGTTTGTGTCAGACGCAGGCTACACCCCGTCTCATCCGTGTCTGTTGGAGTGAGAGTTGACATCATTAAGTGTAATGTGAGAACCTGCAGGTTCAGTTGAGGCCTCGGCGCCCTGAAAACTGGCACACAACGAAACCGCAAACAAATCAAGACAGTTGGACGCGCACAACTGTCTTGACAATTTTGGTTTGACGAATAAAATAAAGGCAAGGCGGATGAATTACTCTCACAACCATCCTCAAACCTCACTAAGCCTTTAGAGAGGTCATCGTCAAACATGGTGACCCTTTTCCTTGACTTGTTGCTGCCAGTGTCCTGTTTGTTCTTTTCTAATTTTTCCTCCTGATCTCTTTGTCTCCCTGTTCACTTTACTTTTGCACTTAAGTATAACACAACGCCTTGTTTTTGTTTCTTGTAGCATTTTTTTATTTTTTATTTTTTTTATTGCACCCACTGGGTTTGCATCAGTGTGTGAGTAGGTTGTTTTGACCGCTTGAGGACGACGCTGGCTGCAGCCAATCCTAATCCCCCATTCATTTCCACAAGCAGTTGCTAAGGTTACAAATTACCTTTGGAGCTGGTAAGTGGTTTCTTTTATGACACTGGACGCCCTAATCCTTTTACTGAATACATATTTCATTTAGTTCATTTAGGATTAGCACAACAACGGATACAGTTGGGGGTTTTTTTATTCTTTTCCGACTTATTTCGGCTCTGTGTTTTGTTCATGCTCATCAGGCACAGCACTTGCAAATCAGCTCTGACTCCCATTTAAAGTAACTAAATAAATTAATAAAGAATGCTTTTTATAACTTTAGTTTTACACTTGTTTTGTTTTCTTCTTCTGTCTTTTACTTCTTCTTCTCATGGCAGAGTGGTGGGAAAACCTGAGGGAAGTGAAACTCAATCAAGCAGCCTCTGTTAGATAAGTAACGACAAGGCTATTATCTGGTAAACAATCAATGAGAGCGCATTATTCTCCTTTTCAGCCTCTGTGGTGTGTTCAGGCTGCCGGTTTTTAGCAGCTGCCAACAATTATGGTGTGTTGTTCTTTAATGTCTTTTTTAGCACAAAAAATAGAGAGGAGCTGGTGTGTTTATCTCTGCCTGAATTTCTCAGTGATGATATGACTACAGTATCTGGTGGCTCTCTTTTTGACTGAGTTGTGACTTCAGCTAGTAAATGAAAGCCCTGAAAAAAAAAAAAAATAAATAAATTATTGTATGGTGTTTAGAACTTGGGGTATAGTTTCAGGATTTTTGCCAATAATTCTTGATTGTGTTTTGTAGGTAACATAGAGTGGCTTGCAAAAGTAACCTGAAGCATTTTGCCTTATTTAAACGTCACCATATTTTATTGGGATTTTAAACTGATACAAAAGTGGCTCGTAGATAAAACCATTCAAAGTTTGTGCATTATTAAACGACAAAAACCTAAAAAGTATGGTTTGTATTTGTATTTACTTCCCCCTTTCCCTCTGATACCCCTAAATATAAGCTGTTTAGTGCAACCAGTTTAGAAGTTACCATAGCAGGTTTTAGCTGCTGTGTGAAAACATTAGCAAACAGCATCATGAACACACAAGAGCGTTAAATTAAAGCTTCGCCTTAATTTGAGGACAATAACCCCAAAAACAATTGAAGGGTTTTGGTTGAACAACAGGCATGTTTTAGAATGGCACAGTCAAAGTCCAGACCTTAATCCAGAGAATCTGAGGCAAGATGTTAAAATTTGCTTCACAGATACTTACCATCCAATCAGACTTAGCATTTGTTATTTTCAAAAATCGAGAGCAAAGATGTCGTTCACAATGGAGCTCTTCATAATTATGTGTAATGTTGTGTTGGTCCATAACTCAACTATAATCCACTGAAATTTGTAGTTTAGTTTTGACAAATTGTGAGAAAACATTCCTGTGGCCTAAACGCTTCAGGAACCAAATGGAAATTCTACAACCCATGTTTTTATTTCTAAATCTCATTCACACTTTGAATGAGCTTCAGCTGCAGCTCAGGAAGAACGATTTTATTTTCCTGACTCTTGCCAAGACTTGAATGCCCCACTTTCCCCGGCTTACAGAGCCGCTTGTTATTGACCTAACGCGGCTATTGGAATTTTCTGAGCTGACACGAGTTCTGGGAGCCTCAGTGCTTTTAGCGAGCTTCCCTGTTTCACTTGCCCCCCTCTCCCCCTTGTTCCTCCTTGTCCCTTTTGCTCTGTCTGAGTTGACATATTTAGCTATCAAACTCCAGAATTATATCTGAGTTGATATGATCTCATTCACCATTTACCCACCCGTCCAACTTACTGAAAAACTTCATTCCAGACACACTGGTTCTCATGGATGTGAAAGCTTTGGACGCGTTGCGTGATGAGATCATCGTCAGGATCATTGTTGGCAAACACAACAAAAGCCTGATGGGAAGAAGCTCTCTCTGTATGTGTGTGTATAGGTGTGTGTGTGTGTGTGTGTGTGCACTTGATGGCTTCATTCCCATATCAGCACTGTTCTCCCTTTGGATGAGTCAGGAGTCTAAGATTGGCCACCATCCTCTCTCATCTCTCTCTATCATCCCACACACAACAAATCAAACAATCTTACACACACACACACACAGAAAGAGAGAGAGAGAGAGAGAGAGAGAAAGTGGGTTCTGGGGTGAAGTGGTGCTCAAAATGACTGAACCTGGGGTCAGGTTGAAGTGAAAGACAAGGCACAGACGAGTCATGCTTCCTTTTGGACGTGATGCGTTTCATTTTGTTGTTTCTGCTGAGATTTTAAAACCCTTAGTATCGTCTCTAAACTTTTTTACAAACTCCTCTACGCTGCACAATCGTATCATGGCTCTGCGTTTTCCAAAAGCTGACTCCCATCTGCTGTCTTGAAGCACGAAGCAGGAGATAAAGAGAGCAACACACGGCCTGAGCTCCTCAGTAAAAACCTTGGGGAAGGGATTTGGCGTTACACCCGGCTGTCTACCTGTCTGTTCGACTGAGGGGAAGTGGGGTTTTCATTGTAACGCCGAGCCAGGGTTCTTCTCCTCGGTGGCGACTAGAAGTGTGGGTTTGTGTGTGTGTGTGGGCCTGCGTGTGGGCGTGTATGAGTGTGTGTTTTCCTTGCTTGCTTGGTCTCTGAGGCATCATGGTGAGGAAGAGATAGGCTGACAACCAAAATTTCTCTGCAGTATAGATGTCTGTGCAAACACAAAGCGAAACAGAGAGGATGGGTGATGCAGAGGAGAGAGGCAACGGGGGGATGTAACAATAAAACTGAATTTTGCTGAATTTTGCTGAATTTCTTCATGCTGATGGGGGGAAAATAAAAACCCTTCACCTCTGTTGCTCACTCTTCTTCTGTGTTTTGATCATTTTCTTTTAATCCTGCTGTATGAATGTCAGTCACTCTATGTCAGACTATTCTTTCTTTATTTCTTAATTGTTTCTCCTTATTCTTTTGATCATTTCCACCCTTTATCTATCCAGTTATCTTTTCTCTCAGCCTATTTCCTCCTGACATTTTGTTTCTTGGCAAAAGTTGTTCTTATGGAAGCTGCAAATTTACAATCACTCCAAAGAAAATAATCGTCCTCCATCATAGAAAACGTATGAGAGAGATCAGCGCTGCTTTTTAAACTTTAACACATCTCTATGGTCCACATTTCCCACAGCAAGTGAGAGTGTATGTGCCTCTGTTTGCCCTGTAAGACAGCATTTTCTTTTCTTTTCTTTTATAAAACTGCTTATTTGGCTACACAGCCCTTTGACCTGCAAAATACCCACATATTAATAAAAAAATGACACAGTGTGTTTTATTTGCAATTTTTTTTTTATGCATCAAAAATATTTTGTTACATTACAATAAACTGTTAGGTGAGCACGTGAAACAGAGCAGCTCATTTTCAACAAAGCACAAATAAGGAAATACAAACCCAGATATATAAGTTCAAACTTTTAGGCTCCCATTTTGCCACATAATAAGAAAGAGGTTCGTTACAGACAGGACATTTTTATGGGGTGATTGATGCAGAAAATGTAAAAAAAAAATTTTAAAATGTGTAGATTAACAGGTGTGAAGATGTGTAGATAATACAAAGCATATATATATATATATATAGAAATATATATATAGGGACAATAGATTGTTCATGTTGTGACATGATTCTGAATGTAAAGTGACATTGGCTGTAGAAAAGACTAGTCATTATCAAAAATGTTTCCAATGTCAACTTTATAAAAGCATAAAATTCCACACATATACACTTTTCCTTGTCCTTGTAAAGAAAACTCAATGTTTATAAACTGAAATTGACCCAAAGTCGGTGTGAAGCAGGTTCAATGAATCTCTTTATTAACAAATACATGTTTAAAAATGAGAGGAAAGTATTTACAAAGGAGATGTCCCGTTTCAATTCCAGCTCAACAGAGAAAAAGCTCTTTTTTTTTTTTTTAAATGCCTTTTCAAAGTATCTCTCAAAAATACAGTGAAGCTTTAATAATTATTTCACCTGGCTTCCTAAAAAAAATCCATATTACACAGACTTTCCACATACATTCTCATTTCATTAGAGAGAGGAAGAGAGAGAAAAAAAATACTATAAATTGGGTCAAAAGCTCGAAGATTAATGCAGTGGCAATTAAATTGGTTGATAACACCTGACCTCCAAGCAGTTATCCATAATGAGATAATAGTAATCTCTGCTCCAAAAGAGGAAAAAAATGACTCTCTATAAGTCTGTTTCCCTTCAGACACTTACATTAATGTCACAGCTAAAATATGATTTATTCGGTGGATTAATCAAGAAACTTAATGCAGAAGGACTTTAGTGGAAGTGGGTGAGAGGTTTTAATAGCATCTGTGTGCATAAAATTGGGTAATTTTTCATTTAAATAAAAGAACAGAGGCAAAAAAAGAAATATCAAGGTTTACATTAATTGTTTTAATGTACTCATATTAATTATTATTATTTTTTTTGTACTTTTTCTTTTTCCCTTGAACCTTGAGGGATTTTTTCCCCCCTTTTTTTGTCAGAAACCTTCTTGAGGATATAAATAGTCTACAGACTTTTCAAGTCCAAACACAGACAGGTTTCTCATGGAGCAGAGCAGGGTGGGGGCGGGGGGGACGCTGATCACCCCCAGCAGCCTGTGACGTGGTGACGTCGGTGGGTTTTCCTGCCGGGGGAAGATTTAATAAACGCAGAAAAACAAACAGTGCGCACAGTGACGGGGTTGCTGCGGGGTGAGGACGGTGGCACTCTGGACACATCCTCCTCTAGGAAGGATGTTGAGTTTTGGAGAAAGAGGAAAAAAAAACTGAAATAACAAAAAGAAAAGCTACGGATGACTGTCTTTAACCCCGCCGTGAACCCCTGACCTCACCTTCCGACTACTTCCCATTACCTCTGCACGAGATTCTGGCCGCATTCCGCAGCGCGCGCGCGCGCGCGCACGCGGCATTGTGCGCCTGTGTTTAGCAGAGGCCGCGCGGGAGCAGAGAGGGCGGCGGCGTGCTGTTCGTGGAGGGGTCGGAAGAATGAAAGCCGCCGCGTTCACAGGGCATTTTACAAAGAGACACGGATGGTCTGTGCAGCCGCAGTCAAATGGAAACGCTGAAGCCGAGGCGCGGCGGCTGCTGGTTCCTAAAGCCTGAATAAAAACAGCCGCGTTTACCGGGAGAACACTGGAAACGTGACGATCCTTTTTTCTTTTTCTTTTATTTATTTATTTTATTTTTTTTTTATATTTTTTTTGCTGTAGGTGGCGGATTAAAGAAGAGAAGAGAAAAACATCACTGTAAATTTGAGAAAAGTTGGGAAAAAAAGTTTATTTTCTGTTTGAAGCGAGAGAAAGAGGGAGAGAGAAAGAGAGAGAGAGAGACGCCAAAAAGAAATATATAATTATGTGTATCAATTATCCCTATTTTAATTAGGATTATTATAAATACAAAAAAAAAAAAAAAAAAAACTAAAAACAACAACACTCAGATGTGTAATTGAAGTAATAAATCGAGATTAATATAGTAATTTCAAAATAAACACCCGTTCGGTGAAAGCATAACTTTGAAGTTTGGTCACTGGTCTTTGTGTTATTTAGTCAAGATAAAAACGTGCTCTGAATTTTAAGTTCTGTATCTAAAGTTCTGTAAAGACGTGGAAATCCGGCTTGGCCAAGTTGATCCACCCAAACCAACTTTAGCCACATTTAAACGTCGGCGCGCGTCTTTTCAGCTTCAACTTTTTAATCGCTTATTTCAACATGCAGACTTTTCGATTAGAAAATAATAATAATAATAATAATAATAATAATAATAAATAATAATAATTCTAAAAGCCATATTTAGGGAAATAATTGTGATTGTGATGTTGAACCTTTAGAAAGTTGAATTTTGTCAAACCATTTGTTACTATGACACACAAGTTAATTAAGTTAATTATGTCAAGCGAAGTGACACGTTCAGGATGACGTCATGATAATAAAATGTGTAAAATTTGAATTTTTGTGCAGCACAAAAAAAAAACATAGCTTGAATTTTATTTGCTTATTAAATACATAGACGCTACGTCTTACTGTAGGTAAAGCTGAATTTCACTATGACGTAACAGACCTTCGATCTCGTCACTGACTCAAAATTTCATATTTTTCATTTGGTAAAAACATTTTTTTTTTTTTTTTTTACGTAAATATAACTTACGTAAGAACGTAAGTTGCCATGTATTTTATGTCATGTTTTATACCGACGACTGTTTTTAGTCATCAGAAACAAGTGGGGCCGTCTCTTTTAAACGCTGCGCGATAACACCGAGGGTAAAGGTCACAGCAGCTTAAGGAGCGGAGGGAAGCTGTCTCGTGAGAGCAGAGGACGGAGGGCAGGGCCACAAACTACAGCTGCCACATGAATGTTTGATAAGCGGCCGGGATAATGGCTCCTTCAGTCGGTCGAACATCAACATCTCCATCGCGCTCTGACATCTGCCGTCTTATAGCTAATAATCCGGAGCTGAATAATGAATGAAAGGCAATAACCAAGCTGAGACGGGATATGGGTCAAATTCTAACCCGAGAGTGAGAAACTGTTTAAGCACTTTATGTGGTCTGAGATTCATTTGCTTCTCTTTTAGGTTGTTTGTGTGTTTAACGCGGGAGTTTCAGTTGCAGGGGGATGAGCTGAGCTATAGATGGTGAGCTTGACAAAAAATAAATAAATAAATAAATAAATAAATAAATAAATAAAAGCCCTCTGATACCCGACTGACCGGTCAGCCAGACGGTGACGCAAATGACCCAATCAGTCAGGAAAAGTTTCACTGCGGTGTTTTAAAGGACCCAAATCAAGTCTAACTAATAATAATAATGAATATGAGTAATAATGCGTTGAATTATTATCATTATTATTATTATTATTATTATTATTATTAGTAGTAGTAGTAGTAGTAGTAGTATTCAAATGGAATCTTTGCATTTGCTTAAATTGTGCACTTTTGTGTTAATGGCTTGGGGACTACTACTACTACAATAATAATAATAATAATAATAATAATAATAATAATAATAATAATAATAATAATAATAATAATAATAATAAAAGAGCTCAATGGCTCATCCTTCCTGATGAATGAGCTGTTTCACCTTTGCTTCCCTCCTCTCCCTGCACTCCACCCTTCTCGGTTCTCCCAGACATCAGTTATTGATCCAATATACCGGCCATAATCAGATCGGACGGGCTCTGCTCAGCCGTAAATAAGCGGACTTGTCTATAGTTTCCAGTTACGGGACGGTTGTTTTCGGACAACGCCTCTGATTGGCTGGTGAGTCCAAGCCGCTCGATGAAAACACACACACCTGAGACCCCCATAACGTAAAGGATACAGTGTTAATCTGTTGCCCATAGCAACCACGTGAGAGCTAAGTAGATGCCTGATTAATCACTGAAACGGTGACGTTAATTCGAGGTCAGTGAGGCTTATTTTATTTGTGCGCAATAAACATGTATAGTCTACTACTTAGCTGTAATAGTACACTACAGAGTTGACTGACGTCATTAAACTGGAAAATAAATTTCCCTAAAACTTCAAACGTCAAATTCTTATAATGTACTTAAATGACTTGTATTGCTATCGCTTCGGTACATTAAGAATATCCGATCTCAATGTTGTAGAGATTCGATTTGTTTCTGCTGAAAGATTCAAGATAATTGATTTTCAGTCAACATCGAGTTCAAAATAAAAACTCTCTCACTAGTACAACAGACTCACCCATTAAATGTTTAAGTTCACATAAAAATGAAGTAAATTGTACCCATTAATATTTGTAGATTTTGGTCACCTATATTAGTTTGTTAATGCAATGTAAACTTGTCGTTGAATTATACAGATATTGTATTACTTTAATAAAATTTCTACTGAAACATTTGAGAAAAACGGAAGTGAAGATGTTGAGTCAGTCAAACTTTATTCTACTCCTTATACACCACATTAAAGCTTATATA